>JASDQU010257839.1:0-10641 GCA_032191745.1 Picea mariana | reverse complement strand
AATGGAGGGATAAGGTGGGTGAGTCTTAATGAAAGGGAGAAGGAAGTGAATGAGAGGGGGGGGAAGGAGGATATGAGGGGGAAAAACACTCGGGAGAAGGGGACTTTGGGGGAGAGAGCATTATTTTCATATTGGGAGACTGTATTGGAGCATTTTTATTTTTGGGGGGAGATTGGAAGACTGTATTACTGATTTTGGCTGGAGAAGCTGGCTGTAGGATTGTTACAGGGGGGCACCTGTTACTGGGATTTTTGGGCTTGGGGGCCAGGAATCCTAGAGCTAGGGAGCTAGAGAGGCTCTGTTCCTAGCTAGCTGCGAGGTTAGTCGGTTTTGGGCAGAGCATCAGGCAGAGTTGGAGAACTGCAGTAGCATCAGTTAGAGGTATGTATTCTCATCATCATGTTGTTTTAAGTGGTTTATTGTCATGTTAAGTATGCTGAATATATGGTTTATTATGATGTTGAATATAAATTTTTAATTATGCTGAATAATGAATGGTTAACAAGTTAGAATTGTATTTCTCTATTTTAATTTATGTTTTATAAGGCTCTGTTGGAAGATACCTTACAGATAACTTGGCCAAAGATATTGCAAAATATAAAATAACAAAGTCAAAAGGACAACCCGCCCCTTCTACATGTCGAAATATATCATGGACGCCATCTATTTCATGACGCATTTCCTACTGATGAATTGGAGATAGACCCCGGCCAGTGCTGAGTCCATACATTTCTATCATTCCAAGCTATGGGAAGAAAATGCCAAAGATTGATTTTATGAAATATGTCACAATGTAGTGATTCCTGTTCATATAGCCCTGTATGGCCACCCACCTCATCGAATTTCAGACAAGATTATGGGAAACTTGGGTAAGCTAGCAGATTGGTTTATTGAGGAGAACTTCTCCTACATTAGGGTTTTTGGGTGCTCAGTTCCTCCCCATTCTCTCCCATGATTCTTACCAGACCGATTGGTATGCATAGAAGTGGCCTAACAAACAGTAACAGGAGGCATCAACAAAGAGTTGAAGGTAGCACAGAAAAAGGTATGGTCGACTTTCCCTATTTAGGTTGACATGTTTTCATTACTGGATTTTGGTCACTCCAAAGTGGAGGCTGCGGCTTTAGAATATGTCAAATTGGTTGGAATTGAGTTCAAAAGACACGATCCACGTAGGATTGTGGAAAACCACCTAGCCTAGTTCAACATGAAAATATATGTGCATGAAAGCTCTGCATATGAAGAAATATTTAGTGGAGTTAGGTCTTATAAGGAGGTACAAGACAAATTCAAAAGCCTATCCCCATATCAACAAGATGGTTTTGTTAGTTTTCAAAAGCATAGGCGGAATAGCCTACCCAAGGTACTACAAGGAGAGAAAATAACCACTCCCCCTTCTGAGGAAGCTAGTTCAATAGGTTTTAAAGTCAATCACTCTGGTAAGCATAAAGTTGAAGAAGCCCCGAAGAGCTTAGAGGTATTGACCTAGAAATTAGATGCCTCATTTTCAGGTCCACTAGGCCCCTAGGAAAAGTCTCATATCGAAGCCTTCCTAAAACAAGGACAAACAGTGTCTCCTTCGTCGCCAACCACCCCTGTCGGTACCTCAAATACAACAAAGAAAAAACAATCTACGGAGATTGGTACTCCCATTACATCATTGACACCTCTGCAATTCAGCCTCAGAAATCCTAATTCTGAAATTGTCTTTGTAGATGATCTTACCCCCATCTCACCTGAAGAGATGCCTCTTTAGAATTTCTTCTTTAGTAGAAAACATAAGGCCATCATGAAAAGGGAATCAAACCAAAAAGATGGAGTGATAACTAAAAGGAAAAGAATGGTATATGATGGAAATAATCAAGATGCTCCAGAATTCACAAAAGAAGTCGCGGGTTCATTAGGTGCTTTTTCCACGGCCAATCAATGGTATGTGGACAATTTGGCCGAACAACTGTGACATAAATGCCTATTGGTAGAGCACTTGCAAAGTCAAATACAGGCCATGGAGCGGACTATAAGGGACAAGGTGAGTCACAACTTCGAGCAAATCATAGTTCACGATCAACAACAAATCCAACAGCTTCGGGCCAACCTTGATCAGCTCCATCAGAGTTCGCAAACCAATCGAGGATTGGTCACTCAACACGATGAACTGATACAATAATTTCAAGCTAAGTTAATCCTAGCCGAAGGTAGCTCCATAGATATCTTAGCCTTTCAAGCTCAAGCACGGGAAGTAAATGAGAAGCTGGAAATTGTCCAGCAAGACCTTTTTATGAAGGTTGATGTTATCCAAAAGTGCTACCAGGCAGTAGACCTTTCTCTCAAAGGTATCTATGTCAAGGAAAGAGAATATCGCTCAGCTTGTGCTAGGTTTCAAGAAGCTATCATATTGGTGAACAAAGATAATGTCTATGATTTTCCTATGATATCTTTACAAGGTGATATGCCCCTGAAGGTCTGGGAAACAAATTTGGCAGAAAGAAAAAGATTATCCAGAGAGGTAAAGGATGCCTGCCTGTAAGCGTTGTCATCATTAGATAAGAAGCTAATTGAGTTTGAAGGGAGTAATATCTCAGAAGCCTTAGGGCAAATTGATATTGAAATGAACCAACAGAATTCCAGAAAGAGCAAGGAAGAAACTCTAACAACCATTCAGGAAATGAGACAAACTGATCTTCTTAAGATAAATAAATGGCTAGTAAGTCCAAGCTATCATCTCCAAGCCATAGCTCAGGAAATAAAGAGGATCCAAGAAAATTTGCCTCAAGTAGAGAGGAGATTATTCACTTTTGAGGTAAATGAAACAATTGAGCCCTCAAAGTTTGTAGTAGAATTATTGACTAGATGCATCCAATGTATTGAACATGGGAACGCAAGCACATTTGGAATCAAATAAGGAAAACATGCACAATGCCCTTTCTCTTTACCTCCCCTACCTTTAACCTTCCTACAACCACTTATCTCATTCATTCACATTCTAATCTTCACATATCCCCGATTCATCATCATGCACCTGTTCCATTGTCATCCTCCCCACGAACGGTTACTTTCCTTATGCCCATTTTGCATTCCTTGGCGAGCCATGCAGTGCTACTCATACTATTGTCATTACTCCATGATCCTGACTGTGTCTCATTACATTGTCGAATATATCTGGAGGGACAGATGGCCACATATAAAAACGACCAAGACAGTATGCCGAATTATTTCAGGAGGCCAGACGATAGATGTGCCCAACCTAAAGGACTAAAGAAAAGAGGTGGTTTTGCCCAGCAGATGAAGAGACAGAGGAGAATTCCAGCGGAGCTCATCAGATTTTACATACTGTTGTCTTATTCAAATATGTTATTTTTATCGTAAGAAGTCCAACTTTTTTGAGTTGTGACAGTTTTTCTATAAATGCATAGATTCAAAATTCATTCAAGGCTGCTTCTTTCCGGATGTAATAGAGAAAACTCTCCTTTTTGAGTATTAATACAAGTGCAGAAAAAGATTCTAATTTTCGTTTAGTTTGAGTTGTGTGTTTCTTCTGTATTTCCATATCCCTGAATTTCTTTATGTAATTCCTTGATAACTTATTGATTGAAATTTAGTATCACAACTATTGTAATCACATTATATTAGCATTTCATTAAGTAAGTAGTTTTTCCTCTATGTTTACTATAAGTAAAACAAGACCTGCAAGCTATTTGAATTACTGCATCTCATATCATGTTCAAGGGTGCACTCTTTACTTTCTTCTACTGCAAACAAGGTGAGTCTCATCTTCCATTGATTCCTAGCTTTGTTTAATGATTTTGTAAGTTTCTCCCACAACATTTGATATCATAATTGTGACTCGGATAACGAAATACGGCCTATGTACTATCCTATTATTAATTTCATTTAAGGATTACTTCTTATATAACTACAGGTAGAAAAAGCACTCTTTTAAAACATTCTCTTTAAACATTTTGGATGCCTGACATTACTCTTTGAGCCTTAAGTTTAATCTCAGGAACAACAAGCTCGATGATTACAAGGATAAAATCAAGAGATTATAGGAAGACGTAAAATTTTAGAAAGGAGATAAGACCAACATCATTGAATTTAGAATACGTACCAATGAGGTTAAAAAAGAGTTCCAAGACTCAACCAAGCAACTATATATCAATGTACAGGGTTTCCAAAGAATAGTTAACCTCATTTCTATACATTTCTGAAATAAGGAATATTGAATTCATTGGTATAAGAATGGTTGTGGATGAGATGAGGAAATGGGCAGAGGAAAACCCTAATGCCCCTACAAACCTCCCAAGGATGTTTGGAAAATAAATCTAGTTACATTATGCATCTCTCGCAAACTACCAAATAATGAGGGAGAGACTAGAGAGAAAATTTTAAAACTCCCTCAATATATGCATAAGGTTACACACAACAACCACTAGAATGGAAACCAAGTGCAACTTGACTAAAATCGGTGATCTAGGAAAACCCGAGTGAGATAATTAATTTGAAATGGAGCTAGAAGAAGCCATGCATTCTGGAGAACTAGCTGCAGGGATCCCTCAAATATGATCAGCGCCATGATGAGTGAACATTTGGTAATACCTTCTAAGGATTATAATTTAATTTACTCTTTCTGGCTCGCACTAAAAAGGTATATGAATACTTTGTCCCAGTTCAGTAGTCTGTGAAGTCACTCTAGAAAGCATGTTGTTCACTAGGGTGATATTGATCTCCACTTATCATGAAGTGTGGGTAGCCTATATTAGGGACAAAAGCAAGGAGAAAACATAATATGAATTCTAAATTCTAAATTATTATTTTTCAAAGTAGGAAAGACATGAGATAGGGAAAACCAAGGGTTGTAACTATCATTGGGGAATTCAATAAGTCTCAAGAAACAGTTACAAATTCATCTATATATGACGAAGAGAACCCACTTTGAAGGGGCTCTTATATTTTTTAATTTTGAGAACTATTTCTGAAATCTTAATAGCAAGAATCCCTCAAGGCCATTTTGGAGGAGGGGAAATATGGTTCTGGTGATGTTTTGTTGTGAACATTTTCCAATTGATTCATGATCACTGTGAAATATTGTATGGTTACATTGCTCATTTCATAGACTACTCTTGTGTGAATGTTGTAGCTTTGTAGTGCATTTATTTTCCAATATCATTGTTTTGAGATGATGAATAGATATATTTGAATGAATTATTGTTTCATACTACTATGTGCATGTGTTTGTTCATATATTACCAATCCTTGTTTCTTTGGCAACTAATGGTTTAATAATATATGGAAGAATTAGTGATTTTACTATCTATTCATTCTTTAGATAGTACACTCTTGGCTACGAAAGGGTAGATTAGAAATCATTTATGTGTTTAGTTTAGTTCATATCTGCATCTTTCACATTTTTTCATTCCAAAAACCACTCATACCCATTCATTCTAGTAATGGAAGTTGGGCCATAATCCGGATGGGGATCCTATTCCAAACAATGTGAAATCTAATTGGGATTTCATATCGAGGAGTACCCTTGTCTATTCAAGGGAATCTTTCCCATGTCAACACAGGCATGTATCCACATATGAATCAATATATACCTCCATCAAGAAAATCAACATTAACCATCTATGAATTCCCAGCTAGTAGGCCAAATTAAATTGAACTGTAAGATCACCAATTTGTTGAACTTTGCGATGAGGATTGTTTTTTCAAGACCCCATATAGAATCTTCTCTCTTTATCAATTTCTCACATAAAAAAATAATTTTTTTATTAGAAATTTTTGACTTTAAAACTTCTTGACTAACACATAAAAAATAAATGCATTGGGTGAAATAGAATAATAATAAGGCACCATCAATTGTCAAGACTGAATGAAATCATATTATCAAAATACTAGGTCAACAACAAATTATATTCAACAAGGTACTTTTAACAACAGTACCATGAACATAGTACAATGAATTGGGGTACTTGGTATTCACACAATATCAAATCCTAACATATTAATATTGATAGTTGATTATTAATTATTTTAACATTCTCTTGAAGTGATAAATATTCTTTGCGATATTTTTTTTCTCTTTAGGATGGTTGTGTTGTTTTTGTAAATACAAACCAATCACTGACATTGCATATTAAAATCCCTATGTTCTTTATAGCATACCATCAATGCCACATGTATAGGATGAAAATTGTTATCATCATAAATAAGATTATCAAAATCCAATATTGATATCGAAACATTGCTAAGTAGGGTTTTCCTAAACTTTGGATAGAGAGATTTTGGGTCACCAAGAAGTGCACCCCACTTCCTTAGCCACTTAGGATGAGGGGGAAATACTTAATTAGTATTGTATTTAGTGTTCTAGTTAGTTTCATATATTTCTATTGTAGATAGTAGTTCGCTTCATCACTTTCCGTTGCAAGCATTTAGTGCACTTTTAACAATTACTGTTGTAAGAATTTAGTTAGTTGTTGCAACTTCTATTGTAATCAACTAATAATGAGAAGGAAAAAGTCTCCTTGTTTATAGAAGGCACTCCTCTCTCACTCAATAAAATGTGATGGTTATTTTTTGTTCTAATTCTTCTTCTCCATTTTCATGTCTATTCTATTTTGTCTTCTCCGTGCTATCTAATTTATATTCTTCATTGCGCATTTAGTTTTCTATGTTCTTTTCAGATATAAATTGTAATTCAATTGGTATTAGAGCAGAAATTCAATTCATTTTATGCTCAACCACAGAATTCAATAGAGAGGCCATCCAACAATTTTTGTTTTCTTAAAGACAGATGTCCTTCTTAGGACTTCCAGTGTGACCTCCTTAGGGCTTCCAGTAAGTTCATTTTTCACCATTATCCACACTCCCTCTTTAGGGTACAGAGTGCCTTCTCAGGGCCCTCAGGAGTTCAATGATTCTCATCACATCATCTAGTGATAGCTTGGCATCCGTGGTGAATGAAAATTATGTTTCCATGAAGAGATCCATCTATAGATGGTTATGCATCCACTACCACAACTCCAATTCAGTATTTAACAATGGATCTCCATGAGATACTCCATATGCAAAAAAGCAGATCTCCAACACCCATGCAGCTTGATACGTGCTTCCAATTACCGAAGTCTACGGGCCAAATGAATGGTGAGAATGTTGACTCTTAGCTTCTTAGTCTTTCCACATACTTATGTACATTCCTTGAGATGATAGAATACATAAATCTTCATATCGTCAATATGAAACTCAAGGGAATTGCGCAGACATGGTGGGACACTCAGTTGGATAATTCTTCCTAGGTCATGGACATAGGCCACCTGATCAAGACACAAACACCACAAGTTATGACATGGGGCAGATATTTCTATGCACTCAAAGACCACTTCTATCCCCTAGGATATCGACATAACCTCATTTCCAAATGGTTGCAGCTCTGACAAATCACCCATCAGCCAGTACAGAGCTACATAGATGTCTTCTGCAAGTTGTGCATCCAACTACATATTTCTGATCCAAAAGAGGTATTGATTGTCAAATTTAATTATGGTTTATTAACAATTTTCCTTCGTGAAGTCGATTTGTTTGAGTCTCCTTCCTTGGAAAAGGAATTTCTTTGGGCCTTGGCTTTGGAGCATAAAGTGGCTCCTCAAATATTCTCTCCCCCAACCTGATATGGTCCTTTTACTGCTATTACTTCACATATTGAGCATTCCCTGGTTTCCCTTGCATCCCCATCCATACCCAAAATGCACCCTTGTGTACCTTTCATAAGACTAACTCGAATGCATCTGTAGACTTTCAGGCACTTAAGAACATTTGCACCAACCATACTCTATTTGCAGAGGTCACTTGACCAAATTCCCCTAACCATCCTAAAGTAGTCTTTCTCGAAAATCCTAACGAAGTGGACCCTTCTCTAACACTGATGACCACTAATGAACTCAACATCTCTAATTTACCCTTGTTTACACATAATTGTCATATTAAGCATGATTTGTCTACTCTCATCTTGGACAATAGAAGCCAAAAGAACCTTGTGGCCTAGAACTTGGTCGCATGCCTAAACCTCCCCACCACTCTGCACCTGAACCAATACCAACTCAGATGGGTACAAAAGAAAGGCCCTCGTCTCACTGTCTCCCATCATTGTGAAATTACCTTTGTGATTGGCCCTTTCCCGAATACTATGGTGTGTGATGTCTCTCCTCTTGATTTTTTCGATTTGTTACTTTGCATTCACTACCAATAGGCCCAACATGTTATCTATCATGCTAAATCTCATCAATACCACTTGCAACATAAGGTTCGCACCTATGTGCTTACCTCTTCTGCTTTTAAATCCACCCATCCTGTTATTGACCATTCACGTTTGTTAATCAACTCAATATGAACCAATGCATCTCTTTCTGCTTATTTCACCCCATTAAACTAGATGATCAGAATAACCCTGTACATCCTGCCATGGATTCCCCCCTCCAATAATTTACATATGTCTTCACACAACCCGTGAAATTTCCCCTGTCTCTCTCTATTGAGCTCACACTTGATCTAATTCCTGGTGCTTCTTTTCCCGACACCCTATCCTATCACATCACTCCCTGAGAGGCCACTAATATCTAACACCTAATTGATCAAATTTTGAACTTAGGCCATAGTCCACCTTCATTGTCTCCATGTGCATCACCTGCCTTTGTTATCCCAAACAAGGATGATTCAGAATTGCACCTAGTGACCCACTATCATGCCCTTAATAAAGCCAATGTTAAAACCCACCACCTCCTACCCTGGATTAAGGAATTGATGGACCACTTACAAGGGGATTATTCCTTCACACAGATGGATTTGACAGCTGGCTTCCATGACATTTGCATGAATGTAGCAAGTCATTTGGTTGAATGCATGATCATTTATCTTGATGAAATCTTGGTCTTCAGTAATTCTTGGGAAGAACATCTTCAACACATCTGCAACATCCTTCAGTTACTGCAAGCACATACACTTCAGGTAAAGAAATCTTGTGTGGGACACACATCAGTTCCACATTTGGAGATTATACTGGACACAACAGGGGGTCTATCACATCCATCTCAGGTATAGGCTTTGGCACAATGGCCAGCATACTATAATTCCCATGACCTCAAGATTTTTTTGTGAAAGGTTGGGCACCACTTCGCTTAGCTTCCGCCTGCATTATACTCTGCATAGGTTTTCCATTTTTCGGATATGAATCATCCCTTTGAGATTAAGAAGGATGCATTTTAGTTCGCCAATGGGGAGGTACATAAACAAGGAGGTCATTTGATGACATTCGATTCAGAGAACCTTGCTTCTTCTTGATCGACACATCACCAGTAGGAACATCAACCAACTCAACGTTTTATCCATATGTTGACTCAAGACTATACTCAGGAAGTAGTTGCCTTACGAGCATCCCAATATCGTGTGAAACAAAGGCATGATAAGAATTGCACACCATTGTTCTTTCAGTTAGGATATCATGTATGGCTCTTGCTGGATTAGTACCAATTCAAACGCCAACATCATTTGCAATACAATTTCCCTCATTTGATCACAGAAGCAAGGACACTTCTGGATGTAAACAGGGAGGAATTGGGCCACTAGGAAGTGCGCCCCACTTCCTTGGCCACTCAAGATGAGGGGTCACTCCTTAATTAGTATTATAGTTAGTGTTGTAGTTAGTTTCAAATATTTCTATTGTAGACAGTAGCTTGCTTCAACACTTTCCACTGCAAGCATTTAATGCTCTTTTAGCAATTACTGTTGTAAGCATTTAGTTAGTTGATGCAACTTCTATTGTAATTAGCTAATAACAAGAAGGAAAAAGTTTCATTGCTTATAGAAGGTGCTCCTCTCTTTTATGTTCTAATTCTTCTTCTTCATTTTCATGTATATTCTATTTTCTTTGCTCCACACTATCTAATTTATGTTCTTCATTGCACATTTAGTTTTCTGTGTGTTTTTCATATATGAATTGTTGATCATCTTTATTGTCCCTTTTTTGAAAAGTGGCAACAAAAATAACCCCTCAAATTATAGGACTGGTCACGATTAGTCCTCTTATGACTAAGTTTTATCGTATAATTTTAGAAAAGAAAATTATCTTGTGGATAGACACCATGATAAGAAAGCTAAAGGACATGTTGGTTTCCAAATTTATCACTAGACTTTAGATCATATCATTACTCTTAGTATCATAGTTGAAGAGTGCCAAAATAATGAAGGTAATCTCATATGTTGCTTTGTTGACTTCGGAAAAGCTTTTGATAAAGTTCCTCAAAATACCTTTTGGAAGAGACTAGAAGAGATCAGGGTTCTCTTTGAGTCCAAAGTTGTAGTGATAAAGTTATATGAGAGAGTAATTGCAAAATTTAGAAGCAACAAGGGTTGGTGGGAAGAAATAATTGTGATATAAGGGTTCAACAAGGATTTCCTTTGCCACCTTCTCTTTCTGGTATTTATATAAACAAGTTAGAATATTTCTTAGAGGATGTAGAGTGTGCAAGCATGGACCTTATAGGGCTAGTTATTATCCTCCTCGTGATGGCATTGTTATTCTAGTAATGAACCCCTGTGACCTCAAAAAGTAGCTTAAAATTCTTAAAGATCTTTGTACTAACTCCGAGA
>JASDQU010257837.1:4235-15845 GCA_032191745.1 Picea mariana | reverse complement strand
CCTAGGCTTTTTTCAATAACTCAGAAGACTCATTGATTCTCCAAATATCCCTAGCTAGCCTCAGGGTGGCCCATATGGCCTCTCATTGGAGAATGACTATTTATGCTGCCAAATTTAACACTCTCTCTCAGTGAGGGAGTCATTCTCAGCCACACCAAGCTTTCCTCTCAGTTGCACAAACTGTCTCAAGGTCAGAGGCTTAGTCAGGATATCATCTACCTGCTCGCTCATGGCTATGTATTGTAACTTTATAGTTTTTCTCTAGACCAAGTCTCGGATGTAGTGGTACCTCATGTCAATATGTTTTTACCTGTCATGAAATATTGGGTTCTCTGTCAATTTTATGTAACGTTGATTATCACAGTGAACCACCATCGCCTCGATCTTGTCACCAAAAAACCCAGAAACCAATTTTCTAATCCATATTGCTTCCTTGCTAGCATCACTTGCTGCAATGTACTCAGCCTCTGTTGTACTCTGTGCAATGGATCCCTTCTTTCATCTTGACCAAGAGATCATAGCGGATCCTAAACTAAAGAAGTATCCAGAAGTGCTCTTCCAATCCACTAGGCTTCCTTCCCAGTCAACATCTGCATACCCATGCAAAAATAAACCACCACTGGATGTATATATTAGACCATAAGTAATGGTCCCTCTGAGATATCTCAAGAAGTGTTTTGCTGCAACCCAGTGTTTCTGTCTTGGTTCAGTCATGAACTAACTCATTGCAATCACTACATAGCATATATCTGGCCTAGTGTGGATCATGTACATCAATGATCCAATCAGTTTCCTATACATGGTGGGATCCACCAAATCTAAACTTGTATTAGAATCATGCAGCTTCTTTAGGTTGGTAACCATCAGAGTAGACATGGATTTGAAATCCATCATACCAAACCTCTTTAGTACATCCACTATGTATTTTCCTTGTGCCAAAAACATCTCTCCCTGTCTTTGCCACACTTCCAATCCTAGGAAGTAATGCATCAAGCCTAAGTATTTCATCTCAAATTCAGAGGTTAGCTCCCTCTTACACTAGGCTATTAGCCCTTCATTTCCTATTAGAAATAGATCATAAACATACAACATTAGTATAACAGGTTGGTTACCTCTTACCTTGAAGTATATATTTGCATTAACATCACTTTTCTAAAAGCTCGGGCTCTTACAAAAGCCATCAATCCTGTCATACCAAACTCTGGGAGCCTGCTTTAGACCATACAAGGCCTTCCTTAGCTTGCATACATGAGTGCCTTTTTTATGCAGTATAAAACCATCTGGTTGTTCCACAAATACCTCTTGTTCAATCTCTCCATTCAAGAATGTTATTTTTACATCCATCTGATGTAGTTTCCAACCAAGTACGGAAGCTAAAGAAATAATAGCTCGAATGGAGGTATACCTGGCTACAAGAGAAAAAGTTTCTTCGTAGTCGATTCCTTCTTTCTGAGTGAATCCTTTGGCTACAAATCTTTCTTTGAAATTTTCCACACTTCCATCAACTGCATGTTTGATCTTATAGATCCATTTGGAATAAACCACTGATTTGTCTTTTGGCTTTGGCACAATGTCCCAAACATTGTTCTTTATAATAGACCTGTATTCCTCAAGCATGGCATCCTTCCATACTTGTAATTTATCTACTTCTTCAAATGAAGAAGGTTCGGCATCACTAATGCTACTCATCAGTGCAACATAACCTCCAAACCTATGAGGCCTCTTTCTTTCCTTGAAAGTTCCTTTGGGAGAAGCTATCCTTTATGCTTCCTGCACTATTTCTTTAAGCCACCCTGGCTTCCTTTTGGTTGGAGGTTCTTCAATATTTATTTCTAACACTTCAGTGGGTTCTATGGGATCATAACTTGGCCCTTCACAAGGTTCCTCCCTTTGATCATCTAACTCTTCATTTTCAGAAGAGGGTGAAGATGGTTGAACTGCTTCTGAATCCTGCTAAAGCTCTCTGGATTTCTTAAATGAAACTTCCTCATGGAAAGTCACATCTCTTCTTACCTCTATTTTCCTATGACCTGGTACATAAATCCTTTAATATTTGGAGTTCTCATTGTACCCCAAAAAAACCCCTTTCTTGCCTGAGGATTCCATCTTTGTCCTCTTTTCCTTAGGGACATGAATATCAACAGGACATCCAAATATCCTTAGATGCCCTACTTCAAGTTTGATCCCTAAGAAGACTTCTTCAGGAGTCTTGTCCTTCAAAATAGCATGTGGACACCTGTTATGAATATACATGGCAGTGGAGGTATCATATTCCCATAAAGAATTTGGCAGATCCTGGTCAAACATCATTGGTTTCACTACCTCACAAATAGTCTTGTTTTTCCTCTCAGCGACACCATTTTTCTGAGGGTTATATGGCACGGTCAACTGTCTCTTGATTCTTGTTGACTTGCAGAAATCCTAAAACTGTAGAGATTCAAGCTCTCTTCCATTGTCTGTTCTCAGGATTCTGATGTGTTTCCCTGACTGATTTTCAATTAAGGATTTGTACTCTTTGAATTTATCAAATGTGTCACTTTTATCTTTAATAAAATATATCCAACATTTTCTTGAGTAATCATAAAAAAAAATGACATAATACAAACAACCACTAAGTGAGGGATATGGCATGGGACCACATACATCAGAATGAACCAGATCTAAGATGCCCTGTGCTCTGTTGTCACTACTAGGAAATTCTTTCTTTATATTTTTACCTAGCATGGATCCCTTACAAATTTCATTTTTACTAAGAGAAATAGAGGGCATGCCACACACCATGTTCTGTAGATATAGAAGAGCTTTGTAATGAATATGTCCAAGTCTTCTATGCCACAACTCACTGGAGCTAGCTGCATCATGAGCCAATGCCTGAATTGACTGTCCTGACACAACGTACAGTCCTCCACTGCACATTCCAATGGGTTCTATTGTACTTAAGTGGCTACCTTTATCCCATAGTATTTCCTTCTTGTCCTTGAAGATCACCCAATATCCCTTGTCCTCAAGGGTTGCAACTGATATTAGATTCTTCTTGAGCCCTAGAACATATAATACTTCATCAACATGAATTCTAGCCTCAGATTCCAATCTGAAGGAGATAGATCCTACTCCCTTTATCTTGTAACATTTTTCATCCCCAAGCTTGACCTGCTCTGCAAAAGATTTTGTCTTGAAATCTTAGAGGATCTCCTTGTACCCTGTCATGTGCTTTGATGCACCACTGTCTACTAACCAAGTTTTTGGCCCCATGGAAACTGAACTGGATAAGGTAGAAACCAAATAATATTCTTTCATATTTTCTTTCTCATTAGAAGGACTTTTCTTATTTCTTTTAGATTCATCATCCTCAGCAATTGAGGCGTGATGTTTCTCTTTCCTAGGATATTTCTTTCTAAACCAACAATCTTTAGAAAAATGACCCAACTTATTACAACTACAGAATTTAATCTTAGATGTATCGATATTCTTTCCTTTGAATGTATCGTTGATGTTTGGCTTCCATTGAGAGCCTTTCTAGAAAGTGCCTTTCTTCTTTCCCTTGAATCTTGATGCTAAAGCTGAGTGCTCTTCTTTTGTTGGCTCTCTCCTGGTAGCTGTACAAATCTCCTCCTAGAGGCAATCATGGCATAACCTCTCAAATGTGGGTTGAATCTCTCTCCCACTTACACTGGATAAGAAGGTCTCCCATGAAGAAGGAAGACCGTAAAAAATGGCTTGCACTAAATCATCATCGTCCATTATCACCCCTGTGACCAAAAACTAATATTTGATCTGAGATATCCTGGAATGGAAAGATGCTACTGATTCACCTTTCTCCATCTTCAAATACTTAATCTTGTTCTTAAGTGTCCTCTTCTGACTTAGAGCCTGATTCTCATACATATTCACCAAGGTATCCATACAGTCCTCGGCAGTCATCAATAAAGTCATTGCATGAATTATACTATATTTGAATGAGTCAAAGATGATTCACTTGACCTTTGCTTGACTCTTCCTGAAAGTCGTTCTTTGTGCATTATTCGTTGGTTCCTCCACCACTATGGTCACATACTTCTCAAGATCATGCTCTTGCAAGATATTTTTTATACGAAGCTTCCACACATTAAAGTTGGTAAGTCCTTCAAGCCTATCTTCGACTTTGACTGAAATGGGGGATTCGATGGTCCTAACACTGGAAACTTAATCAAGCTCACTTGGATCTATGTGTATCTTCTGCTACACTTCAATACATTTAGCACACCCTAAGCTTTGATACCATGTTAAATTATGAGCTTGATTTCTTATGCGGATTAATTCTTTTATTTTCTTCAATACTTTGATTCTAGCTTAATACACTTCAACAATTTCAAATCATAATGGAATATCAATAATTATGTAGATAAGTAAACATGCATATCAACAACACATATACCCTGGGGAAACCCTGTACAGGGAGAAAAAATGCAACAAACAATATTCCTTTATTGCATTAATAATGTAAGATCTCTTACAAATATCCACCATGAATGTACTTCTCTCAAAAAGCTTTCCAAGATGACTCTGACCTGACAAAGAATTACAAGACCTTGCTGAAATACACCTTTGATATGCTGCCTCTTTATCATTGATGTGCTCCTCTATTACTTCACCCTCAACCTGCATATGAAAACTCTGTTTCAAAATTGTGTTGCAAAACTGTGTTGAGGAGAGGGTTTGACCTCTTCTTATATAGGCTGAAGAGGGGAAGAGGAGAAGCTCGAAATATTAACATGATTGCATGCAATAGTCATAACTCAACTTCATACTTTAGTTCGAACTTAGAACTAGACTTGATATTGGTTACAACTCAGCATTACACTTTAGTTCAAAATTTAGAACTAGACTTGAGATTGGTTACAACCCAACATTACACTTTAGTTCGAACTTAGAACTAGACTTGAGACTGACATGCTTTAGTTCGAACTTAGAACTAGACTTAATACTTTAGTTGCAACTCAACATTACACTTTAATTCTAGACCGTCTATGCTCACAGAGGTTGTACGTTCCCCCTGACTTTTTCATTAGACTCACATAGCATCTCATTCATCCTGACTTTTGGTTTGACTCACAAAGGTTATCCATTCCTCCTAGATTTTTTCAATACCTCACAAGACTGGTTGATTCTCCAAATCTCCCTGGATAGCCTCAAGGTGGCCCATATGGCCTCTCATTGGATAATGACTGTCGATGCTACCAAATTTAACAACTTGTAAAGATAAACTTGGATAAGAACTCTTGAGTCAACTACGTTAGTATTAGACATGATGGTGCCACAACTTTTCAATGAATATTTCAATTAGAAATCACTTTTTCAAAATGATGACATAATAAGAAAGGTTCCCCCATTATCATATAGAGTTAATTGTGAAAATATCTTCTTAAAGGATAAAAAGGATGATTCATTTAGGGGTGAGTGTAGAAATGTAGGAGGAAGATGTACATGACAATAAGGAACAATTCAACACAAGACTTAAATTATCCTTGATAGAAAGAACATGGAAATATTTGCTCATAGCTCCAATTACCTGAAGTGAAAACAATGTTAAACACATGACAAAGATCATATCACTTTGGCATCAGTACCAGATAAGTAATGGAGCAGGTTTATGTAGTACTGGAACAGATAGTACTGGAACAAGACGGTACCAGAATAGAATTATGTAGTACCGAAACATAGCAGTACCATAAAAGATAGCACTGGAATAGAACGGTACTAGAACATAATTATGTAGTACCAGAACAGAGCAATGCCGGAACAAAACAATACTAGAACAGAAAAATGAAAATAAGTAACAAGGGGAAGAAACAGAGTGAGAGGATGAATGATTTCTATACGAGGAGATGTATACGAGGGATTGCAGAAGTTCATGGTATGGAGTGTGCAATGATTTAGAGTAACCACATGTTCAATACATAATTAGTGTAATTCATTAATAAAATGGAAAAATGTTGAGTTTATACATCCTATTACTTGAAGCATTTAAATCGAGCAGCAAAAACTTTGAATATAAGATAAGGACTACCAACACCTCATTACTAGTACTGGATCACATGTTAGTACTAGACCACTTCTTAGTGTTGGACCACTGTAAAGAGTTGTTGTAGTATTGGACTAACACAAACCTTATCCTTTAGTACCAGATGAACACATGGGTGAATTTGTTGTAGTACTGGAAAAACACAGAGAGAATGTTTGTAGTACCAAAACAACACAGAGATGTTATCCAGTACTAGATGAACATAAAAAGAATATTTGCAGTACCATATGAATGTCGATTTTTTCCCAGTACTGGATGAACAAGGAGTTTGGCCTAGGAAGAAACATATGAATTTGCTCTGTTGAAGTATCATGTTGGAAAAACTACAATCAACGCACTACTGTAGGAATTTTGAGATTGCAATGGAAGTATCATAAAATGATTGTGTTCCAAGATATGTAAAAATAAAATGTAGTTGGGCAACCTCCTTTTGAGATGCATAAACCTCCTCTTTTTGGAACCAAACTAACCACTGCTTCTGTTGCCACTTCCATTTTATTAGAAAATAAACCTAACTACTATTGTCTCAGTAGCTAGTCCCCCATGCCTGAGGTTTTACATGGCCTCATGCAAACAATGTGAGACACTAAAAAAGGGTTTCTCAGAGGGTTGCAAACATATGCTAAAAACAAACCAATATAACTAATTAAAACTAGTTTTTAATTCATGCTTACAAATGGAAAATTTAGGGAAAATGTCAAAAGTTGAATTATTAGCTATGAATAAAATAGATTGGAATTAACATTCAGTTTTAATTTATATTAAAAATATCACTTAATCGATCATCTTTGTGAAATAGTGGTCTTAAAATAGATAGGTAAGTATAAAGCATGAATGCATCTTTTTTAACATCTTAAGGAAAAAGAAGAAATTTGAAGAAATAGGTCATGAAGCACTCCCTTAAGTGTTATCTTCCGTTGAAAAGGATTCCTTCTCCACTTTTGAAACCCTTCCAGTATTATGCATGCATTCAGAGGATGAAGAGATTCCCTTTTCATAAAATTCCAAACAAAATTAGCATAACTTTTAGAAAGAAATCTACTATAGGAACAAAAGATCTTAAACCGATTGCTTTGTTAACTTTTGAAATTCTCATTTATGAAAAGTATGAAACATAGGTTGCATTTCACTTATATGCATCATTTATTTATTTATTTACTATCCTACTCTAATTGAACTAAAGAAAATGTCCTTCAATTATAAGAATACTTCCAATGAAGCCATGTGTGTAACAAGGTTAGAAATATATTCATACTCAGGTTTAAAAGATAAATTTTAATGCATAATGGAGTATGAAGGACCAACTGATTTGATGATGAGATCAAACAATAACAAAAAATAAAAGAGTGGTGTGACCTAATAACTAATTGGAATAATATTTCAATAGGATCAATATATTCTAGTTTCTGTTATTTGGTTAGGTCACACAACATGTCCTCCTTTTCTATGCTACGCAAATTATCTTCTTCAAGATGATTTGTCTTTGGAGTACATAAAGGATCTTTCGAGAAGCATGCTAAGGACTCCTCAATCTTAGGTTCCAATGATTTCTCTCCATTGAATTATATCCATGATTCTTTATTCCCCTCAACAAATTGACAAGAGGAATCCAACGAGACTTCTAAATCTTCCTGTGGAGAGAGAACTAAATTCTTGACTGTTGTCAAGATATGATCTTCCTAAAAGGAATATATCCTAGTTGTTGCTAGAATGCGAGAAAGTTATTGGAGGAACAATCTTCAAGCTCTTGATCATCCTTGAATTACTCTAGATGGTTGATGATCCCTATCTCGCAACACAAATTAGTACTCGAGGGTTCTTACAACACCCCAAAAATGATTTATCATCAAAGATTTGAATTTTAAAAATAAGAATTAAAACTATTTGCAAAAATAAAACACACCAAAATTGAACTCATTGTGTTACTGGGACCCTATTGTCACCAGGTTATTGTTTCGCACAAGTTAGCTCATCATAAATAAAACTAAATTTGCATAAATAAAAAACACACTTGCATCAGGACAATCTAACTTTGGAAAAACCCCATCAAAGTGGATGTGTGGGCTCTTCCCTCATGTCTTATCATATTCTCTCTACCCTTAGGTCATCCATAAAAACAATCCAAAACCATTAAATCAATCTGATTCAAGCACTACCTATTACCGTTTACAACTCCCTGGCAACAACACCAAAATGTTGGTGCAATTATATACATAATATATTACCAAACATAAAATATTGACCATGATTTGTAATCAATAGAGTTGATGCAGCATATGTGCTGATAACAAATAGGTTCCTATGTCTGATGAGTATAGATCAATCAAGAAACAATGAATAATATAACACTTTGTTTTGGAATATCTAAATGATTCACACAACTTCAAACCTAGAAGATAAATCTCATAGTAAAACTCTCAAACAAACAGTCAATTGAAAAGGCTCTTTCTTAGATGACAAGTTTGTTCATTATAGGCTCATGAAATGGAGATATGAACTTAGATCTTACTTCTTATAGAATTTACAATAGTAATCAACAATCCACTTTATTCACTCTTATAAAGAAACCAATCATAGCCCTATCAATTCCAATCAAACCTTCTTTAATACAAGAAACAATCAATATGATTGAGATACTTCATTATATGGAACATGAAGGTGAGAGATGAAGCCTTGTGGTTCATGTACCTACTAAGAACACCACAATTACAAATTCAAAACAATAACATTTGTTTTCTTAACAATCCCACACATCAAACTCTTATCAATTAAATATTAATGGAAATGGAACTATCTACTATGTTCAATGTCTAATCATTTACTCACATTGATTCAAAATCAAATAACTCTGTACTGAACTTAAAATGCATTTAAAATCATTTACAACACACAACTGTTAAATTTTCACACTTACACAATTAACTCACAACACACAAAGACATGCACAGAGAGGCTTACCTTGGTTGGGGTAGTGGGCCCTTGCCGAACCAACAAGGTGCCTCTAAAGAAATTGCAGACTAAAACATTTTACTTCTACTCATGAATTGCACAAAATAACAATTGCATTCCTTCGATTGATTGATTGAATCAACAGTTCAACATTTCATTCATCATAACCATGTGTATCATTCTTTCAAGAACCTATCTCACAACATAATAATTATTCATCTTCCCTCAGACCTATGAGGTCTTATTTATACATAAAATCCATCGAGGAATGGATGAAACCGAATCCCCAAACTAAGAAAACAATTTTCACAATTTTAGATAAATCCCAAAAATCTGTGTTTTTCATCAATTTGTGAAGATTTGAGTTAGGGCTCCACCCATATCTTCCAAACCAATTCTAATTTTGAAACACTGCCAACGTCATACTCAATTTTCCATATTCTAGACAAAACCCATATCTTCGAATTTCTAGATCTAATACCATATGAAAATCGAGGCCCAAGTTGGCAGTTTGAGATTTTTACTAATTTTGGTAGAATCATTCCCCCGAAGTTGGAGATCCACACGTGTCATTTGGGTGAATTATTCCCCATGCAGCCACATGTAAATGACACTCTTGACAAAACCCATGTCCCTAATTTTCTTCTAGAAGCATTTCAAAAATTTGAATTATTTCTAGTACCAGACTAGCACAGTTGGTACTAGAATCTTGTAGGAAGGGGTTTAGTACTAGAATAGAATAGTAATAAATCTAGGTACTAGACTAGCACAATAGTGGTACTAGATGGAGCTAGTATCCGATGGAAGACAGAGCTAGTACCGAAAGAGGCGCAAAGCTGGTGCCGAATGGAGATGGTATTGGAAGAGTTGCGGAGCTAGTACCGGAAGATGCACAAAGTTGGTATTGGATGAACGTAGAGAGGGTACCAGTATAGGTGTTGTGTTGGTACCAGATGAGGTGTTGAGATGGTACCAGAAGAGGCAGAGAACTAGTACCAGATGAAGTGCAATGTTGGTACTCGATGAAGTTGGTATAGGAAGAGGCGGAGAGATGGTATCGGATGAAGCATAGAGTTGGTACCAGATGGAGCTGCTTAAGAGTCAAAGTATTTAGGAGCATCAATAATCAACCATTTAATCCAATTTAATCAAGAAAATTAAAAAAATCATGCTTTAACATAGGTTACCTTTATATGCACATGGACAAGGTCACAAAGTAGGTTTGTGGAGGAAGCATACAACATATGCACATGTGAGAGGTAAAATTAACTTGGATAGAGGATAGTAGAGGGTAATAGAGGTGTCAAAATGGAGACTCAATAGAGAGAAAGAGAGGAGAGATAGTGAGAGGGAGGGGAAGTGATAGAGGGAGGAGGAGGGTTGAAAGAGAATGTGTGAGTGTGATAGGGAGGGGAGAGAAAGAATAAGAGGGGGGATGCACAAGGTGTGTTTTAGTGTTTCACAAGGATGGAGAGGGAGAAAATGAGAGCGGGTAGTGAGAAAGTGAGAGAAATGGGGGAGAGAAAGTGGGGAGGGGTAGATGTTTGAGAGAGAGATTGGAGAGATAGTGATATGGACATGGAGAGAGACAGGGAGGGAGGAGGGGGTGGAGAGAGAGTGAGATTAATTGTGAGAGGAAAGGGGGAGATAGATGGAAGGGAGGGTAGATATGTATAAAGAGAGAAATGGGGGGAGGGTAGAGGNTGGGGGAAGGGTAGAGGAGAGAGAGAAAGAGGTGGTAGATGTAGGAGAGAAAGAGAGGAGAGGTAGTGGGATGGAGGAGGAGAGATAAAGGGAGGAGGGTGGTAGAGAGAGAATGTGTGAGTGTGAGAGGGGGAATAAGAGAAAGAAAGTGAGGGGGGGTGGGCAAGGACAGGGTGAAGAGAGAGTGAGACTGATTGTGAGATGAGAGATAGTGAGAGGGAGGGGGAGAAAGAGGGAGATGGAGGGAGGAAGGGGGTGGAGAGAGAGAGACAGATTGTGAGAGGAAGGGGGGAGATAGAGGCATGGGGTAGAGAGATATAAATAGATTAATGGGCGATAGAAAGTGCATGTGTGAGAATCTGGGAGGAAGAGAGAGGTAGAAAAAGAGGGGAGGTAGAGAGTGAGAGAGTGAGAGTATCAAGGGTAGAGAGCGAGAGTATGGGGGTATATTTCAAGGTCTATGTCAATATCTAGTTCAATGAATAACTCTAGATTTATCTCTATGTCATGGTCTAGGTCATAGGGGGATATAGTGAGAGAGTTAGAGGAAGAATGGAAAAAGAGGGAGGGTATAGAGATAGGGGGTCTAGGTGATGGTATAGGTCTAGTTCATGGTCTAGGTCATGGTCATGGTCATATAAGTACTCGTATAAGTAAGATTCCATTGGAAGAAGAACAAAAACTTAACACTCACCTTATAGACAAGGCCACATTTCTATGTTGCACATGTATCCTTTATTTGTTGTGAGACATGCCTTGCCATTATATTGACAAAGAGAGAGGGAGGTAGAACTAGGGGAAAAGAGGAGGAGGTGGGGAGGGAGAGGGAGAGAGAGAGAGAGAGAGGGAAAGAGAGAGTGAGAGTGAGACTAACAAAAAGGAGAGAGATGAGACTA
>JASDQU010257836.1:2096-12419 GCA_032191745.1 Picea mariana | reverse complement strand
TTTCTCCCGATTTGGGTTTCCACGTAAAACACTGGTCTACTGTGCATGTGTATGATTGTTCATTTGTTCATTGCTTATTTATTACTGGTCATTATTGGATAATAATTCTACATTGATATAACATTTGAAGAAAAAGGATTAAAATTGCGTTATTACTGATTCACCCCCCCTCTCAGTAATCCAAAAATCACACTGCATATCCATGTGAAAATATACCAAACAAGTGTCCGTGGCCATGAATAGGCAAATACAAATGCAGTTACATGCCAATAGTTGTCATAGTCATGAACAAGGCCCAGTAGAACTAGTCTCAAAACCAATCTGAAGATATCTATATACCATGGAGTACAATCTGATCTCCCATGATCACTAAAGTCATATAGGTACTGGCCCAATGAAAAGGAAGAAACAAATCAGGAAAGTTGCGGCCACATAGTGATGTCTTCAAGTCTTCTACACAATCTGCCAATGGTGCAAGACCACATTAGGTGAATAAAGGAGTTGAGGTAAAACATAATGAGACATCGTTTGATTACCGGTCATTGATATATACCCTTAACAAACACAAGACAACCTACCAATAATGAAAGTAGGTATCAAGGCACCGAGTACATTCTTACAAGTGTGAATAAAGGAGTTAGTGTCGAACACCTGAAGAATCCAGCGTTCGGGAGACATTGATGTATTCCCAAATGTCGATGGCGAGAGAGTCTACCACTGATGACTGCAAGCCTCAGGGTACTCATAAGACTCTAGGTTCCATTTCTAGAATAAATGGGATGAAGTCGATGGAAAGAGACCCGTTGAAAGAAGAGCATTAAGGTATCTCTCATCAGTCAACAAAAGGTACAAAGCAGGAGCTTCATGATTTGGTGGAAATTGGATGAAGAACATGTTCACAAACCAAAAACCCTGTGCGTCTTTCGTGTGTGCCAAGTGAAAGCGGTACACGAAAAAGACCCTCTGAATAGTATCCAATGATGAAAACTACTGACAAAGGTGAAGAAACCACCAATAAGACTAATGGCATCCAAGACATTGCATGACTCCCAATGTGTGAATAGGTGTCTTTCTATTGAGCACAAGGGAAACCACCCAGTCAACGACCAATGATGAAATGTCGACTGCTGGGTTCAAGGTTACCTACCAATGAGAAAGTAGGGCTAGGGTGCATGATAGAACTACAATATCATGTGATTCTGAGACAAACTGAGGGTGTGGACGACATGCAAAGTCAAGAGTTTTGAGGAGTGGTCGACGCAGGTTGATAGACTTCCTTTGAACAAGAGCATGAGACATATGCAGGACTCCGGCAGCATAGACCCGATGATAAAATCATGAGATGCATGAGGCATCAATGGTGTTCTCTGTAGGGACTGGAAGAGTAACCATTCGATAGAGAAGACTCTATAATGAGCTCAACTTCCTAAGTACATGCTAATCCCAAAATTATGATGATGGATGGACTCAATAAATTTTTTCTCTGTTCAAAGGCAACACGACTACTGCCAATACAATATAATACTCCCCTCCCGCCCGTCTTTTTTTTGTTTTTTCATAGACAAATGAATTTTATGATACAGAGGAGGAAACAAGTATCGCAAGTAAGAAAAACTAGTTACAACAGTGGATCATACCTATTCTTAATGCACGTAAGTGGATGCAGGTGATGGACACTCGGGGGAATGTTCCCTCCTAGGTATAGGGTGTCAAATTGTGAAGGATATAAACAAGGCTCTGCTTGGTTGAAGATGAAAAAATGTTGAGGCAAACGGTTTATAATGCAAAGCGGGAACTGGATATAGGATCAATACTGCAAGCGAGGGCATGAGATGCAATCAGAACTTGACGCCAAAAAATGTCCTTTTTTATATATTTTAGTCTACTTAGTGTGAAAAAGGGATAAACTTGTGCCAAATAAACATCTTTTCAAAACCAATTTACGAGTGTGAAAGAGACAAGTTCACTCGGAAATCTTTTCACTTTTTGATAACGAGTCAAAAAAGATCTTAACTAAGAATCATGACCTTTCAAGTCCAATTTAACGAATGTGAAAGGAAAAAATCACTCAACAATATTTTCTCTTTTTAGACGAGTCGGAAAAGATCTTAAATTAAACTTGTTTGGGAGATTCTAGGCGACAAGTCCAGGGGAAGGCCAAGGCTCCTATGCTAAAATTCTATGAAATGTTAGTATTTTATGAATAGCTGACATAAGCTTGGGAAAACCCAAAGCTCTCCAAGTCGAGGAGGATAAAGCATTGATGGAGTATACAGTCTTTGTGATAGATCGAATAATGTCTCTTACAAGAAAATTCATAGGTGGGGCCATGGGATACCCTACCATGCCATCCCAATCGAAGGGAACTTCCTCGGGACTTGGAGGGAGAGCACTCGGGGAGAGAATAAATCTCTCTCATTCAAAAGGTGCAGGATCAAGAATGTTGATGACATGGTTGAAAGATGCATCACCCTCTACAAGGAGAGTAGGATTGGCCAGAGATTGCACTAGTACGACCACTTCTTCAACTCTAGGTTGAAGAGGATGCACCATAACAAGGATAGGGGACACATCACCCTCGACAATGGGGGTGATGCTAGGAGAGGATTGTAGTGGTGTTACCACCATGTCAATCAAAGGAGAAACAGGATGCGGGGAAACCACAGATGCCTTAGAATCCGAAGGGCCCTTAGGTGAGCCCCACGCTTCTGGTATCTCAGTAGTCGTTGGACACAGATGAGTAAGGTGATCTCCCTCGCAAGTCTTGCAAAGGAACTTAGGCTTACGTTTGAGACGTCTAGGCTTCTCAATACCCTCAACAGTGTTCATAATGGCTAGTGACATACTCTCAACATGACAAGCAGAGGTGGGAGAGTCATCTCCTACATGATGTACATAGGTTGGAGATGCAATATTGATATGATTTATGGTAATTAGAGTGGTGCCCCTAGCATGACTAGCAGCGGTCGGGTGTGAATTTTCAGTAAGACTTGTAGAAGTAGTTGACCCATCTCCAACATGACTGGCATAGGTTGGTGATGGAGCTCCAGTATGAATCACAGTGACTATACTAGCGGTAATATGTGGCATTTAATGCCAAGGTCCAGGGAAAGATTGACTTTGAAACATTGCAGGCTAGGAAGGATCCTCGTTTACCCCATGTCCTTGTCTGGAGAGGTAGTATCCTCCACTTAATTGATTCGAAGAGGTGTGTACAAGAATCATGACTGAATTATGTGAAGAGACATAAGTATGATAAGGACTATTGCCGTGAGGATATATGTTTCCCCCTTGTGAAGGGAATCCATAAAGAGGGTAGCTCGAACTGTAAAATTGATTCTCCCCATAAGAAACACCCGGGGATACATGAGTACTTGTCATGGGGAAAGTGTTCGAAGGAACTGATATGGTGGACGAAGGATACATGGATGGGGTGTAGTTAGTAGATTAAGCACCCATCTAAGTATTGTCTTCTAGAGGAGCGTAGCTAGGACTGGATCCATAAGCGGGGAGGTTCCAACCCCCTGTCGTAAAAGTTGGTTGAGGGACAGGACTCATATCAAACAAGGACATTGGCAATGGGGCCATGGTGCCCCCATATGCAATGCTAGGATTCATATAAGTGGACCAGGGAGAGGATTGCAAGGGTGAAGGCATATCAATGGGAGAATAACTAGAGACCCAAGGCGTAAACTGAGTACTAAAGTTCTGCATACCATTATAAGAGACATGAGGATTCATCCCCATGAACTGAGTAGGCATCATTGGGTAAGAAACAGTAAACGAGGGAGCTAAAGGGACTCCACTATCCATAATAATGAGGACTCAGTATAGACTCTTAAGGCCAACTAGTAATAAAAGATCACACCAAAAGTCAAATGACCAAAATGCATGCAAACGGGGTAAGGTGAGATTTCTATTAAAATGTGTATTTGTTAGAAGTGGCCTTGGTTGTATTTTTCTATACATGTTTGATTTCTTAGTGAGTTTGCACAACATATACTTCCTTTCATCCATTTAGTACCTATTAATCCATAACTTAGAGTTTTGTCTATTTTCTTTTTACTTTTAAGTTTTTTACCTTTGGTAAAGGATATGTCTCATAATTGGCCATAATAATCTTAATATAAATTTCTATAGATTACTATGTATATAAACATAGTAATTTCCATAAATTGTTATAAATATTATATGTCTCAGAATGCTCATGTTAGGGTATTATCTCACATATTATTACGGCAATATGAATCATGCATTTGGTTATTAGGTGAAAGTTTGCGGACTCTAATTTTTTTGTTGGTAAATGACCACAGTGCTTCAACAAACATGAACTATTGAGATATGCTAGAAAAAAAGGATTCCTTTGGCATGCACTAGTGATATGCACTAGAAAGATAAGGATTCCTTTGTCTTAGGTCAGACTCTCTCTTTTTGATTTGGTTTTGTTGTTCCAAGTGCATTGATTCTTGTTGAAAATTTCTAGTATTAGTTGGAATCTACAATGTTGGTTGAGGCACATGATTGTCGAGGGAAGCCATTGTCCATATGAAGACAAATTGATTACAATGGGATCCACCAAGTGGGAGAGAGTGTTCAAAGAGGTATATAACTGTAGGTACTTATCTTTCAAGATGATTATTTTCCTAGTCCCTAAGGGTGAGTAGGTGCCTCCTTAATTCTAATGCATACTCATCCCTATTTGAATGGTAACAATATACTTATCGTTAACTAAATAGGCTAAGTTGAGGGCCTCCACATCTTTAGCACATTGAAAGAGCTCCATTTTTAGCCTTATCATTTCTCCTATTTCTCCTTGGTTAAATAACAACAATGATTGTAATGAACCATGATGTTGGAATGACCTTCCTTTCCAATTCTCCTTGAAATCTTTTGTTTTTCGAGCCAAAAAAACTAGGTGACCAAATCCTATAAGATGTACATTAAAATGATAAATGAGAGTGATATATCTTTACCTATAATAGCATCTAATATATGATAATGACACTTATCAATTGCTAAGTTTGTCATTTAGTTAGTCCTAGAGATAAATCCTTCTTACTTGGACTCCCCTATTATGCCACGTTGACATCTTCCTTGGATGAATAGTATCACTTGGAACATTTACTTGGAACATTTATTTTGGATAAAGAGTTTTTAATCCATGATCAATCACCTACATCTTATCTCATACAATGCTAAGGAGATATAAGAAAAAAACTTTGCAACTCATACAAGATTGTCAATTATGAAAGACATAAATGTTGTTAATATAATTTTCTCAATAAAAAACATTACGGTCCTTACAAGATTGTTAATGATGAAATACATCAACACCGATAATATAATATTCTTGGAAATCCTAAAACTGATGTCTTGTTATCACATTCAACACACAAAGGATTTAATTAGAAGTCACAGTACATTAAAGAATAGTTATTTAGTAGAAGTATAGGGCAAGGTAAGAGCATTTACTATGTTGATGTAATTTGTGAAACCCCTTTATGTGGTTAACTATATGGATCTCCTCAATTTGAAATTCATTTAGAAAGTTGTTGGAGAGAATGAATGTTATAGATTCCTGTGAGAGTAGAAACTCCAAGGACCATGTGAGTACAAGATAAGTTTTTTTGGAAAAAATATGAATATAAGGGAACTATAGAAATTTTGAATATGATGCAAAGAGCATTTTTTTAACTAGTGAAATGAAGACTAGTGTCTCAGAAAATTATATTTTCATTGTACACCCTAACTGATCTAGTAGTTTGGGATAAGAATACAGTTTTGAGTATTACGAGGCATGCCATGGAAAAAAAATAGTTTTTGCTTTGTTCCAATAATTTTTATTTGATACTCATGCTTTCCCTTAATGAGGTCAAAGGTTTTTGCAAAGATTTGTGATTGCAAATTATAAATATTTTTCAAACATAATTTTATCTTTCTCAAAGTGTTGTTATCATTGAGGGCTCTCGAAGAGAAGTTCTTTTCCATTGCTTCCCATATCGAAAACACCTATTATGGATGAGGCCAGAGTTGTGACTTCCTTGGCATCTATTAGTAAATGTTGAAGGTTTATGAATACCTCATCTTGTTTGATGTTGCATGCCTCTTGTTGGTTGTTGCTTTGCTCCATTTGCTTGTTCAATTAATTGGATATTGGTTTTGAGTAGCATGTTGGCTTTGTAACATATTTATCGATTTAGAATGGAGTCAATCAAAGAACCTAATGAAAGCCAACTTTTCTATTCAATGCCTCTTTTGGGACTTTAATGACTACCTATCCCTCCTTCCTAATTCTTTAAAGGGTGTTATCTTAATGGAAGAGCACCTTCTTTACCAGTAGGAGTTTGGTGGTTCGATTCCACCATGCCTTGATATTGTAGTTTACTTTTTTTTTTAAATATTTATACTGAAGCAACATTTTTTATACATTGTGTTGCTTTAATATTGTAGTTTATTTATTTTTTAAATAATATCTATGTTGAAGCAACTTTTTTTTATACATTGTGTTTCCTTGATATTGTAGTTTACTTATATATATATATATATATATATGTTGAAGCAACTTTTTTATACATTTTGTTATATATTGTCTCTATAGAGACAAAAGTGATATCATCTCTAAAGAGAAAAAAATATCTTTGTTATATATTGTCTCCAGAGAGACAATTTTTTACTGTCTCAATTAAAGACACTTGCTTAAACACAATGTTTGAGTCAATACACAAGTGTTTTTGATCTCAAGTTGAGACAGTTTGATCATTTATTGTCTCAAGTAGTCTCAAAACCCCCCTCTATGTAGTAGTGTACCAACATATGTTTACCTATATGAGGCATCATACCACCTTGCATAGCCCGCACATACCAATTATGCTTTCTACTCATACTCTATGACTAATGATATTTATGATCCACTTCCAAATAAACTTGCACTATGACAACAACCTCTAAATTTTAACCATTCTTCTCTTACCATGTGGATGGGAAATAATCACAAAAATTAAGTTTTATTAGAATATCCTTGACAATGTACACCATTAGGAGGAAGAGGCTTCATTTTTCTATTTGGCACTAAGGTTTCACTTGTGCAACTGGACTATGGGCTTATCTTTTTCGTTGTTCTTGTGGGTATTGTTTTGGAGCTCTTGTTTTTTAATGCTTGCATGTTGATTCCTTAGTCATTGATTTCATTTGCACATTGATGGCTTCACTTTTCCAGGAAACAAGTTGGGGGCATGGTTTTTTGGATTAATTGATAGTATTTCCCTTGTGTGGGTGTCACTGGAATTGCTCTTGTGGGTATTGGTTCAAAGCTCTAGTTTTTTTATGCCTGCTTATTGATCTATGTGTCATTGCTCCTTGTTTTTATTATTTAGGGTGTGGTAAGCTAGGGTTGTGGTTATTTGGAATTGTGATTGTGGCTTGGTTGTAAGGGTGTCATTATTCTTATCCTTCGTAGCTATTTGTTTGGAGCTTTCATTTAATACTTAATGTTTGCATACAAAATCATGGCTCATTGGAGCCATTTGGAGAGTGGTGGCTTGGCCTTTTTGGTCATTTCCTTCATTGTTTCCTAAAAAAAATGACTTGGATATCATTAAGCCACATTGTCAATTCATTTTTAATGGTTAGGGTGTAATGAATTGAGGGTGTGGTTGTATGGAATTAATGATGGTGACTCCACTATATGGGAATATAGAGACCAAGTGGCATTTTCTTTACATTAATTTCATTGGTCTTCTCCATTCTCTCTCTATGTTGTTTACTTCAACAACTATAATGATTTTAGTTGGGTTTGGTTTCGTCGATGGTGGTCAATGGTGGTCCTTTCATGATTGGCAAGCTGTTGCAACCTAGACGCCATGTTGATTTCAAGGTGTACTCTCTACCCTCATTGTGTTGTCTGGTGGGTTGTGTTGTGGTCACTATGATTTAGTTGTTATTTTGTTATAGTGAGGTTTTGTTTCTCCAGAGTTATTTCCTTATTTCTTCTAGTCTTATTGTGGCTATCGGTTTAGAGATCAGACAAGTTTAATGTTTTGGTGTGAATTCCTGAGCCACTGATGACATTTGTAGGCTAGTGGATTAGGTTTCCCAATGATTTCTTTCATCATTTCAACAACAAAAAAGTTGTAAGTTATTGAGCCAGATTGTTTCTTTATCTAAATTTATGGGGGTGCAATGAGTTAGGGTGTTGCTACTTGGAATTATTGGTGCTCATTGTCAAATTTGTAACATAGTTTCTAGTGTAGGGTATTATGATTTGTGCTTGATAGGTTAGTACGTGGCCATGCTAGTTTTGATTTGAGTCTGGTGTTTTTCAAATGAATGGGTGTTGCATTTGTTTTCTAATGGACTTTAAATTTACAATTATTACATAGATTTGATGGTTGTTATTGTTCTTTCAGTGGTATGTTAGTTGTCACTAGATGAAAACAAATATATTGGGGAGTACTTGAATAGATTGTTACTAAAATGTCTCTACGATACATGTATTCTTGAGAAGATTTGATTTTAGCTCTTTAATAGCTGATATGCATTTTTATTGAATAGTTGTTTCTGATTTCCTTTGTTTTGAACTTCTAGATAAATTGGGAATGTTTGTTCTTATCCCTATAATTCAAGGTATTGCATTGATTTCTCCTATCATTTTCTATAGGAAATGATTGTTTCCCATGCCTTAATTTGCCATGCACTAGAATTGTAAGGGAACATATTCTTTTGTTTCCAACTTTCCCAACAACGCGAAAGTTGTCTTGCAAATTTGGGTTACTTATTCAATTGATTACTTTCAAAAGATTAGATGATGTTTTGAATCCATGTATGTTATTGAAATACATTGTTGTAGAAAATCATAAACTATAATGTGAATTACTAATCCTTTCTAGATGTTTGGTGGCTAATATAGCTCCCAAAAATGCAATTTTCACATGGTCCATGTTAAACTCTAGCAACCTTAAGTAGTTTGATTCATGTTATTGTATTGATAATTTGTTATGGTCATTTTATTTTAAGATGTGATGTTCTTCATTGTCACTTCATTGATGTTTTTTCATAAAAACTATCTTATAAATAGATGTGTAAAGTTTTTTTTATTTACTCTTTTTTAATTAAATTACATATAGCTATAATTACAATTTACCATAAAAAAATATTTTCATTCTCCTTAGAAATGAGTGTCTATTCTATCAAGCTTCACCATACACTGAAACTCCAAAGGAATTGATCATGTTGCTCAGAATATAGCCCCTTTCGACCAACCTCCACCCTGGGAACAATTTACCAACGGAACGAGGAAGAGGTGGGCGAGTACCCGTTCTTCTTTTGTGCCAGCTTGGTGACTGCATCAATCTATAGTATGCGCATTTGATTGCGATTTGTTCTTTGTTGCATATCATTGACATCCCTTTGTTGGTTTACGTGTATTGTTGCCATGTATCTTTGTTGCAAAACAGTTGAAACCTTCCATTGTTTGTTTTTCCATTGTTTGTTATGCCTTTGTTTAACATTGCTTCGAAAGCTTTGGGTTTTTGTTGCAAAATAGTTTAAACCTTCCATGGTTTTTTATGGCTTTGTTTAACATTGCTTCAAAATCTTTGGGTCCGTGTTTGATCGCTGTTCGAGAGCTTCGTTAATAATTGATTTCAACGTTGTCTACTTGTTTTTAACAATGATTTTACATGGGATTGCATTGCAATTTGGGAAAAGTTTATACACAGAGCTTCAAAATGTTTTGTCATTGTGAAAGAGTCTGAATAGAAAAGCTTTTGACATGGTTCCTAGGAAAAACCTTTGTAATAGGTTGGAAGAGATAAAAGTGCCTCTCGAGTTGAGGGCTACTGCAATAAGGATGTATGAAAACGTTATTGCTAAGTTTAAAAACATCGAGGGTTGGTCAAAAGAGATTAATTGCAATATCGGAGTCAAACAAGGTTGTCCCTTGTCCCCTACCCTTTTTGGCATATACATTGATAAATTAGAAGAATGCTTGGAAAAAATAGGTTGTGTCAGCCCTACTCTCACTGGTATAGTCATCAATCTTCTTCTTTATGCCGATGATATCGTTCTTATGGCAAGGAGTCCCATGATCTTGAAAATCAACTAAGAATCCTCAAGGATTTTTGCTCCAATATGGGTATGACTTTTAATATTGATAAGACTAAGGTCATGATTATTAAATCCAATAAGATCCCTTATGATACCTTTGTATATGACAACAACAATTTGGAGGAAGTGAATTCATACAAATATCTTGGAATTGATATTCACCACAAGCTTAATTGGAATTATAGCATTGAGAAAAGGATTATTGGGGGATGGAAAGCT
>JASDQU010257834.1:4955-15845 GCA_032191745.1 Picea mariana | reverse complement strand
AAACAAAAGACTTCCCTGGGTTGATAATTTATGTTTCACTTGGTTGTTTGAAATTAATTAAGCAATTATAGTGACCAACACAACCCATTAACTAGAGGATGGGAGGGGGTCATTATTAGTAATAATACCTCCTCCGTCAGCGATCACGGTGACATTCATTAACGCTGCAGGCACTTTCTTGAACCATTCTGCATCCATTTAAATTTTCGTTTTGCCTCCCATATCAAGGGGTGGAATTTGACGGGTAGTTTCCCTGTCATGGCCAATTTATATCTTAAATATGGTCAAAAGTTTTCTGTAACCGTCAAGTATCAAGCTTAAAAGAACAAATTTCCTGCCATCGTCAAGGATCAAGCTTAGAACGGGCAGTGTAGTAGTCTAAACCATCAAATTTGACGGGCTTTTTTAGTTTGAAATTCCTACCTTGCCGATACCCGCTATCATTCCTATTCTCTGCACGTATCCGAACCATTCAACACCCATTTCAAAATTTTGTTTTGCCTCCCTTGCCGTCTTTCATCTCCAATCACCCATTTCGAATCTGGTCATATGAATTGAGGAATTTTAAGTGCTGCAAACAGAATATGTCTGTACATGGAGGTGGAGATGAAAATGCGTCCTTTCTTCATCCAGATAATGTTGGTGGAGATGAAAATGCGTCCGGTCTTCATCCAGATAATGTTATGTTCACAAAAATTGCAAACTTTCAGGGTGCAACTGCTGGTTCCACAACCAGGAAGTTTAAGGCAATTTGTTACATCACTCTTAAGTAGCCAGCCTGGCAAGACCCCTCTTCCGGTTCCAGTGTCAATTATACATGGAAAAAAAGTTGGTTTCTCGGGATCGGTTCAGTTAGGCATACCCGGTAGAAGTCGTTCTATGGATATTCCCAAAATCAATGCTAAAATTCATTTTGATCCTATAAAGTTTCACTTGCAGCCATGTACGATACAGAGGCTAAGTTCTTTACTGCACTCTATAGTTGAATGTGGAGACAAAGGCTGTGAACCTAATCTCTGTTCGAATAATGACCAATCTATTGGATTCGAGAATGAGGAGACTATAACAAGTCGTCATCTCAGTGAATCAGTGGCAACCGATGTCATGCTTAGTTCATTTTCAAACATGCCTTCACCAGCCAGGGAGGAATCAACTTTGATTTCTGATTCCATGATCATATCTAACCGGTTGCAAAATGTTGATTTAGGAGAAAGCGATGATGATGAATTCTTTAACTGTTTGGATGATTCAACGAATTTTCCAGCGAGTCCGGTTAGTAGCAGCCTGTGGATTTTGGCTTATTCTGTTTCTAATTTCATAGCCGCTGCTTGCAACCTGAAAGTTAGATTGGATGGTTTATCTGTAGTACTCGCGTTTGAAGATCATGGCTATGCCAATATTGTGTCGTCCCTGGAAAGGCCAAGGGTTCAATGCTTGGAACAGGAGATTGACTGCTTCAAGGAAGAAAAAAATTATTTCGAAGCTAATTTTAAAGATTCGATTTTTTCTGTTCAAGTCTATGCTAAATAAGTTAGGTTAGAAACAATGGTGAAACAGTTTGAAATCTATGCTAAAGAAGTTAGGTTCAAAACAATGGTGAAATATATCCATTGAATATCCATGTGGATTATGTTCATGGTTCATTGAATGTGGTTTCCCTACGAAAGGGCATTTATTCTGAGCTTCTCAATATATTTCCTTGCAAGGGCATTGAGTTGCATTTGAAAGGAGTGGAGGCGGGTGGAATTTCCGGTTTGGGCAGTGTCTCAAATTTTGTTGTTTTGTTGTTGGGAACTGGATGGAAGATATTTGTCAAAACTATCTTCATAAGCTGTTAAAAGGGGTTGTTCCAATCTTGCCTTTAGTTGTACTTGCTAAATTGTTTTCTCTTCCGGCTTAGCATTGTAGAAAAGATCACCGTTTACTGAAGAGCATGCTGAAAGAGCTGATTGCATCTCACTCGAAGCTTTAGTATGTGGAGTTAATTTGGTAGCAGCAGCGTACTTTCTGGTAAATAAAGAAACATTTTCTTCATAACATCTTGTTTGTATTATTATTAGTACATGCCCATTCTAAATATTATTACTTAGATATTATAAGTTCAACATAAGTTCAACATAATATTTTCCAGAGCTATCCTTGCATGGAATCTGACATAGGTTTCAATTAATAGAATGAGTTTGGTATTTGCTTTAATGGATCAATTTCACAGTTTTGCCTATAAATCTAAACTAAGGAAATCGAATATTCATTGTTTTCTTAATTCCATATCAATTTTATAATTTCACTTAATCATTAATTTGAACATCAATTTTATAATTTCACTTCTAATCATTAGTTTGAAGTTTTGCATGCAAATGCCAGTGTTTATAAGGTTATTCTTCCTATAAATTAGTTTGAAGTTTTGCATGCAAATACCAGTGTTTATAAAGTTATTCTTCCTATAAATCAGTCTCAGACGTTACCTGTATTACTGGTAAAATACCTTTTGCAATTTTACATGCAATCGCAAGTGTTCCAAAACTATTCCTGTATTGGAGTAATGTTGAATTATGAGAGGGTTGGAGTAATGTTGAATTATGAGAGGGTTGCAGGTAAGTGTAACGAATAAATAAATTGTTGATTGTATTACATGGACAGTCTTCTTTAGTAATGTGCAGGGTTTCATGTTTTCTACAACATATATGTACAGTCCTCTTACCACAATTGTTGTGCTTGCTTGATTAATTAAAGTTTTTTGTTTTCTATAATATATAGAACATAACAATTTGCCAAAAAAATTACAGAACATGTTTTCATGTTTTAATTGCAAGAATCTCAAATTGGGGGATTGAGTTATTGTAAACTTTTGTTGTGTTATGTAAATTTGTAAGATATAAATATTTAAATTTGATTTTTATTATAATAAATAATTAATTTAGGGTGAGTAGCTTATTTTGGTTTCCAATTTATAGATAAACATATATTTGGTTTTTAGAAAAAATATATTTCCTGTGTTTGAGATGCTTGTCATTCTACTTATTTTATATGGATGTTAATTTTAAGGCTACATCATCTTTAAAGAATTTTAGAGAAAATTTGAGAAAATACAAAAGCATTTTATAATTTATATAAGTAAAATTCATAACAATAAATATATAATATCTAATGCTAATATCCAATGCTCATGAGTTAGTCTTTCACCCATTTAGAGTATGGCTATGATTAAGTGTTTAATGTACAAGCACAATATAACTAACATTGATTCAAATTCCAATCAAAGTCACTCATTACTTAAGAGAGAGTGGCATAAAAATGTTATTTTTTGGCTAAACCAATGGAAAATGAAAGAAGGCACTCCCTAGAATATTGATACCATTAAAAATCTATCACATGTAAATTTAATGAGAATTTGTGGTGCAATGAAGAAATATAGAATACTTAAAAAAAGGATTATTAACTCCAAGTCAAAAATAGCTTTCTATAGCTAGCTTAAAAAAAGAAAATCAACATTGCTAAAATAACAATGAACTCCCAAGTTTCATATGAAACTAGGCTTTTGGACAAATCTTAAAACTTATTGATATCAAAGAATTTGTTGTCTTTATGACAATAAGAGGGTGGAAGATGAAAAAACCTTCTCTCCTACATAAGACAACAATAAGAGGGTGGAGGATGAAAAACCCTTCTCTCCTACATATGCTTGCAACCTATATTAAATCTCAGTTTCAAAATATTTATGAAATTAGTGATCTTCATAACTTGTTAACTCATCAAAACAATAGATATTTGGGAAAGCGTGTATTCTATCTTTTTGAGGATATAAATAAAACATTAAAAAAATCAATAAATTCTTTTTATTTTAAGACTCTTAAAGAAAAATTAATATCACTAAACAATAATCATTTTTTTTTAAATAATCATATTAATCATATTTTTTTAAATGAATGGTCTAGATTCATACTGTTAGCACAACCATTTTTCTTTCCATTTAGAGTCGGTTTTAAGTTACGTTGTGACCCATGCGTCCAAACATGTGAAGTCAGGTATGTAGCACCATGAGGTTGAAGTTAGCAAGCGGTCGATTGGCCCTTAGAAATAGGAAGGGGTATCAGAGTCATAAATTGTATATGTGGTACGAGTGTGTCTTTTCCAGAAAGTCAAGTCCCGTTAAGAAACTAGTCTCTACATGTCCTAGGTCGAGTCAAGTGGTTAATGAAAGTTGCATCGACAATTACAACAGTTATTATCAAATTTATCATGAAGGCCAAGGGAACGAAAAATCACGGTGTTCATATCACGTATGACCAACAAGCCTCTTTTCGTGTATCCTACACATGGGGATTTTCCATGGAGAGCCTGCAACTCAATTCAAAACATCTCGTCACTATGAATTCTTTGTCTTCCTGCATGATTTATTTTTCTTTCCAGCTCATTATAAATCTCAGACGCTCGACACCTTTTCCAGTTGTAGAACCAAGCCCGAACTCTGTCCGCAAATTTCTCTTGCCAATCTAGTTTGTTAAGTTCTTTTCTCCCCCTGTGTGTTTACTGGATATCTTGCACGCAGAACACATATTGGTCGCATCATGATGACCTCCCAAGGGTTAATAAAGGGCTCACGAAGAAACCAAACTGCCAGTATCAATCCCCAAAACGACTGGGAGTAATTCTCGCCTGCAACAGTTTTTTCCAAAAATGTGAAAGGAGTTATTCCTTCGCCCACAGAAGCGATCAAATCAAACTTCGCAGAGCCCGAAGTGGAAGGAATTTTGTAGGAAGGAAAGACAGAAGAAGCCTAGTCTCCCTAATAGCAAATGCCTCGGACGAGGGGTAGGATGAATAAGGGAAAAGAAGTTGTGGAAGCTCGATTTTCAAAAGAGTCGTGTGCCAGATCAATGGCTAAAAAACTACTCATGCACACCATCTGGCTAGAGCCTGCTGGAGGATCGAGCCATGAAGATAGGAGGAGAATAAGGAAAGAAGATATCACAGAGGAGAATGATCTAGAGCCATCTCAACAATTGAAGTAGGCAAAGCTGGCTATCGCTGAAATCTATGAGGAAAACATGGAATTGAGGCGACAACTAGCGACAAAGATTACAAAAGTTTCAGCAACACGGGGTTGAGAAGGGAACGTGGCATGGTTGAAGAGGCGTCTCGGAGAGGCACAAGACACCATCGTACAACTGCGGGATGCAGAGAGACTGAAGGAAGAAAGGCACATAAAAGGAAGTCCACGTAGCTCTTGACAACGCACAGAAAAACAAGTTTATTTGGCGCTCATATCTGCATGTGCGAAAATAAGAAAAATCTTGGAAGTTTTAAAGGACACGTTTATTCGAAGCACTCTGCCATTTTTGTTAACGACTACGAAAATCAAACAACCACTCGACGTGCGCATTTTTCGGTAAGAGAGCACATAACTGAAATCAAAGTCGTTACGATGAACAAGAAGTTCCTGATAGTCACTTGTTCACTCGGATACCTAATCAAAGGGATACACAAACATTTTTTTCTTCATAGAAGAACTTGACCAATGGTTAGATCCTCATGGAAAAATTTGCAAACAGTCATGAGTAAACATACATGATTATTCTCTATCTTTGGAAAGCACCATGCGAAGAGCCTCTGATGTAGGTTACACATTTCTCCTAGTTTTAGGGTTCGGAGTTAGAGAGGAGGGTAGCCCAAGCGACACCCTCGTTTATATATTTCATCTTTTCGATGTAAGAAAGGTTGGTTGGAAAATTTGGTAGACGACAACTTTTGTATGTAATCTGAGTTTTTGATCAAAATTTAATGCAAAGGTCCCGTGACTTGATGAAAAGATTCTAGTTGTAGCATTTGGATGTATTGTTCTTCTTTCTTTACATATGTGCTTCCTATAATCTTTATTTCATATAATTTTCTGTCTATTTCGGAACGAAATTTCGAACTCGTGGATTCGCTATGCATCGCCCCTTGTTCGTTCCACTTAGACAAAATGTTTTCCTCTAAAGCTAACTCTGAATTCACCCGTAGTGGTGCTCCTGAGTTACTTCTTGTATTTTCTCATGCCACACATTATGGTTTTACACTGAAGACTATTGCTCACCTAGCCTTATCCTCTCAAGTATGGTCATTGAGTCATTTATCTCTGTCATTTACTCAAATCGAATCCATAGCCCAAGTCTCACTTTCTTGCACCAATATAACCAGAACCCATCATATTAAAAGGTTTTTAAATCTAGCCATTGCTTCCAAAGTCATATCCTACATGGAGACCGCGCCATTTTCGAGAGAGCCCTCTCCATATTCGAAAGGCTAGTTTTGGGTCTCAAAGTTGGTTGGAAAAGTTACCTTCATGATTTGTTTATCAACCGAACAGATTTACATAGTGCTAACATTTTGGCACCACTACTGGGGACGAAATTGAATAGATTTTTCCTGGGAGAATGAAAAACACTACAGTTTGACCCCTGAGGGTAACAGAGGGACAAACATCTATACCGACTGAAAACCTTACCCTGAAGACTCTAGTCTAGACAAATCAGTAGCTCCAAGTAGCACAATTCAGGAACCTTGACTCCGAAGATGATTTACACCACAACAAACTCTGACCCAAATCCCTTAGAGCCTGTGTACAAATACGAGAAGATTCTACGCAATCCTAGAGAGAAAGCGCTAGACATATTCTACTACCTGGATAGAAGCTTGTCCTTTCCCAAAGACGATGCGCAGAGCATTGGCGACCTTGAGTTTAATGTGTTTTTTGAGCAAACTTTGTTCAGGTCTAAGTCAGAAACTAGTTTGGACGAGACTATTTTCGACCCAAAAAGATTCCAAGCCCTAGTGTCAAATAATATTCCTCAAAATCCGAACCCTCCTAGGGCTATGGCCGCCATATTCGCTCCCCATGTCCTATCAGCCCAATTACATGACTTGCCTCAAAATTATAGCCAAAGAATCAGACTCTATGATGCTGAGGGAAATGTTTCCACTTAGAGGCACCTGGACTGGTTTAATGACTTCTTCGACCTGGAGGAGGTGGACTACGTAGACGCAAAAATGAGGATTTTTGCACAAATCCTTTTGGGAGATGTAAGAAAGTGGTTCGAAGCCCTCCCATCCGCAAGCATTCGAGACTTTGCCGCATTCGAGACTTTGCCGCATTCGAGGCGTCATTCCTAAATAAATGTGGGGACAAGAAGAACCCTTTGCAGCTGTTGACAAAATACAATAACATGAATAAAGCACCGAAAGAGATAGTGTAGGAATTCTCAGATCATTTTTTGAAGGTATACAACTCAATCCCTATGGAAGTAAAGTCGCCCCCCGGTGTTGCATAGTTACAGTATGCAGATTCCTTCGACAGTGATTTTTCCCTTTTTTTGAAAGAAAGAAGATCATCGAGTCTAGATGCTATAATGAGTAACGTTGTCGAAGTTGAAGTGAACATGATGGCATCAGGAAAAATAAAACCGAGGTTCAATCGGGGGGACAAGAAGCCCTAGGGAGAAGCATAGTCGCCGACGTCGCAATCCTTAAAGGAAAAATTTGGCATGATAATGAAGACCATGGAGAATTTGATGGAGGGAATGTCCATGGGAAACAAACCTATTGTCCGAGAACAAAATGACCCTCATCCCAAAAATCAAAACCTAAGAAGGGGTCATCTGCCTCATATCAGGTAGAGGGAACAAAAATAAAAGAGGGATCAGGGAGACGAGCAGACGATACCTCCTTTCTAGAAAAACTATGCAAATGAGGATTTCGACCAAACTTTTGACAACTATATGCATTGTTGCGATGACAAAAGCCTACGTGTGTTCTTGACAAAGAGAGAGCAGGATCAGTACATGAGAAGAAACAAAGACTTTGTGTTGGATACCGATGATGGTATGATACTCGAAATAGATGATGCACCATCTTGGGAGATGAAATATTTTAGGAAAGGCTATCAAAATGCCATCATGTAGTTCCAGAAGAAGTACAACCTCTGGAGCAAAGATGCGCCTGACGAATCGAAATAGACTAACCCCATAAGGAAACCCCCTGTGGACACCCTATCCATAGGTTGATCAAGGTTAGATAGCGTGGACAAGGACACAATAGAGAAATCCAAGTCAAAGGAGGAGTTCCCCAAGAAAGATATGAAAAAATGCCGAGAGGTGAGTGGAAAAGAGGTAGAAAAAACCTGCCCCCCTTTCAATTTCGAACATGAGATGGCCAAAATCAAAATCTATGTCTCGTTCAATGAACTAATTAGGAAGGGAGAGTAGTGGGAACAAGTAATTAAAATTTTGAAAATGGGGGGGACCCCTGATACTCTAAATATTCAAGATGATCACCCCGCTATCCTTTTTGGTCTGCATGTTGAAGAAACAAGTGATACCGAAGATGTCCCCCCATTCTATGTCAGTTTGAAAGTCCATGACATGACCCTGCATAATGCCATGCTCGAATCTGATGCGTTGCAGAACCTCATGCTGAAGGTGGTCATGGATGAACTGGGTTTGGATATCAATAGGCCATACAAGGACCTTTTCTCCTTTGATTCGAGGACGGTCAAATGTCTGGGCCTTATCAAATACCTAGTTGTATCGTTGGCTCAAATCCATACTAAGAACATGGTCATGGATGTGATCGTGACAAAAATACCCCCAAAGTTCGACATTCTACTCTCAAGATCATGGGTTGCAAAGTTGAAGGGCACTTTGAAGATGGATATGTCATATGCCACTATCCCTGTTTTTGGTCATGACAAAAGGCTATATAGAGAAGTGTTCTTGAAATACATCGTAAGTAGCAAGACACAGCCAAACAATATTCCTATATATGCCATCGAAATTGAGATGGGTTTTCTATATTCTACAATGACCCAATTTTCAAAGAAGAAGAACCGACGACCATTACAACAACTAATGAGAAAACCACACAGGAAACAATAGAGTGCGCCGAATCGAAAGATTGCATGGAAAACAAGGTGTGGAGCATGAGTTTTGATGGAACAGTCAGCAGAGAAGGATATAGGGTTGGTGTATGAGTGAGCCCCCTTGAAGCAAGTACAAAGTTACGCTCATACAAGCTCACGTTTGAATGCACTAACAACATGGCCGAGTATGAAGCACTAATTTTGGGCTTGCAAGTTTTGAAAGAGTTGGGTGCACAGAAGCACTATACTCAGTACATATACCAATATATATACTAGGTATATATATACTTAGTATATATATCTATATATAGACTTAGTATATATGAGTATATATACTAAGTAAATATACTTAATATATATAGTTAATATAGTATAAGTTAGGAGGTATATGTACTAGGTATTAGTAAATATACCGATATATATATACTAGGTATATATACTGGTATATTGCTGAGTATATATACCGACACATATACCTAGTATATATACTAGGTATATGTGTCGATATATATACTTAGTATATATAGCAGTATATATAAGTATATATACCGGTATATATATTAATCCTATATACTAATCCTTTATACTAATGCATAAGTATGCATATACCTACACATGTGCATGTACCTACACATAGATCATTGGCCTCTTGGTGTGATATGGGCATCATTGATGGTTTTTTCAAACCAAGAATCAGTCTCAAGGCCTTGACCATGGTCCACACTACAAGGAGAAGAAATTGTAGTGGAGGAATTTACAGAACCTATCCGAAAAAATTCCCTTCTTTGTTTATAATGGAGGATTTTATGTAACAACCCTAGTTAAATAGTTGCATAAGGTTTATTAAGTATAGTTAATCAAATAATTAATTGTCTTAATGTGTATTAGATAAGTAATGATTAACTAATAATAATATTAATTAATTATTTATTTATTGTTAATAAATGTCGATTAATTAATTAATTGATTACTTAACACATTCAATGATTTGGGAAATGAATTAAAGGGGCCTAATAACTTTAAATTATTTATTTTAAGGCTTTACGTATGCGGGGGGAAGTGAAGCATTAAATGGAGGATAAGGTAATAAAGGGGAAGGATAAGGTAATAAAGGGAAGGATAAGGTAATTAATGGAGGTTAGGGAGTCGGGGAATGAGGGGAGATAGGACTGGGAAGAGTCCTAGAGGAGATGATTATGAAAAATTGGAAGGAGAGGACTGGATTTTGGCTGTTGGATATTTTTTGGTTTTGTGGTTTGGTTTTGGAGTTTTGGTGAACCATTGCAGGGGGCACCAGGTTACTGGGAGTTTTGGGCCCAGGGGCTAGAATTCCTTATGGTATCCTGGAGCTAGGGAGCTAGACAATCTGCTCCTAGCTAGTTGGGTGGTTAGTCAGTTTGGGTAGGGTTCGGTCAGAGCATCAGGCTGGCTAAAGCAGCAGAGAGGACAACCAGATAAGAGGGAATTTAGCATCAGGCAGAGGTATTTTTATTTATGAATTTGTTGGGTTATGTAATTTATTTTCATGCTGTGGATAAATTTAATTGATGGTGAATATTAAATGCTTATATGATGATTAATGAATTATTTATGCGTTGAAATAAATTCTATGTTTACTTGTATGAAATGTTTTAGGCTTAATTAAATTTGGTTCCTACACATGGTATCAGAGCCCTGGTTCAAAATCTGGAGCCAAGGGCATACCTACCCACCGAAAAATTTAAACAAACCCCACCTAGAAATTTAAACAACTTCTACTAAGTTATATTGAAACCCTGAATAAATTGTTTAGGGGAGATATATATTGAAATCAGCCCTGAAAACCTGCAACATGAAAAATTTGATAGAGGGGCCCTGAAACCCTTTAATCAGATATAAATCTGGGCCCAAGGTTCAAGCTCCAGCTCTAGCTCCACCTCCACCTAACCTGCAAGCCAAACCCACTAATATCTATTATATACAGATCTATATATAAACATTATGCTCATTGAAAG
>JASDQU010257828.1:3353-15846 GCA_032191745.1 Picea mariana | reverse complement strand
ATTAGTAATGTTATTTTATTTATGTCGTCTTTAGGCCATTAGTTGTAATTATACCTCCTAGTCTCCTATATATACCAAGGAGACATTTTCATTTTGAATCATCTTGTAATTGAAAATTTAAGTGGGGTAAAAGGAGGTTTCCCCCTCGAAGAGGCATATTATCTGAAATCATCTTTTTTTCAAGGCGTTGAGTACTTTTCCTGAGGTTTTTCTATGCTATATTGATGTTTGGTTCTTAACAATCTTGATGATATACTGGTGTTCAATAAGAATAAGGAGGAACACCTGAGACATCTAACTTTAGTGATAAGGAGGTTACAATGAGAGAAGTTGTTGATAAATATGAAGAAATAATCTTTCATGAAGAAGGAGCTCATTTATTTAGGTTTTGTGATCTCTTCAAATGAGGTTAAAATGGATCCTGAGAAAATAAAATAAATCAAAGAATGTCCATCGCCAAGTAATATCTTTGATGTTAGAAGCTTCCATGGATTAGCTAGTTTTTACAGGAATATCATCAAAAAATTTAGTGGAATTTCTGCACCAATGATGGGCACAGTCAAGAAAAGACATCAATCTTTTCATTGGACAGAGGAAGTAGAGATAAGTTTCAATTTGTTGAAGGAGAAGACAACTGAAAAACCAGTTCCGGTTTTTCCAAGTTTCAGTAAAAAATTTCAAGTAAGATGTGATGCAAGTGGATTCATGGTTGGAGCAGTCTTAATTCAAGAAAATAGAATAATTGCATACTTTAGTGAGAAGCTGAATGAGACCAAGATGAAATATTCCACGTATGATAAAGAGTTTTATGCATTCATACAAGAACTAAAGAAAGGGAGGCACTACTTGGTTCTAAAGGAGTTTATTTGTATAACGATAATCATGATTTACAATTCATAACTAAATAGGAAAAATTGAACCAGAAACATGCAAAATGGGTTGAATTTATGCAGAACTTTACTTTTGTTATAAAGCACATTTATGGAACTGCTAACAAGGTTGTTGATGCATTGAGCAGGAAATGTTTGATTCTGCAGAAGTTTCATGTGAAGACCTTAGGTTTTGATAGCCTTAAGGAAATGTACAGAGATGATTCAAATTTCAAGGATGCTTATGAAGCATGTGAGAATCCTGTTTTGAGAGACGGAACCCAATGGATTGAATATCTAATTCAGGATGGATTGTTATTCAATGGAAATCAGTTGTGTATCCCGAAGAGTTCTATGAGAGAAAACCTTTTAAAGGAAAAACATAGTGGGGGATTGGCTGGACATTTCAGCCATGAAAAAACATTTGTGCAACTAAACAGTTTGTATTATTAGCCAGGCATGAGGACGGATGTGAAGAAATTTGTCAACAGATGTAGACTTTTCTAGCACGCAAAGGGTAAAAGACATAATATAGGATTGTATCAACCATTGCCACTACCAAAGAGGTCACGGGATGTGGTGAGCATGGATATTTTGTTACGACTACAGAGGAAACAGAGAGGTTGTGATTCCATATTCGTGGTAGTCGACAGATTCCTAAAAATGGCACATTTTATTCCATGTTAGAAAACCAGTGATGCAACACACATTGCAAATATGTATTTCAAAGAAGTTGTTTGACTTCATGGTTTACCCAAGAGTATTGCTTCAGACAGAGATACCAATTTTGTTGGTCATTTCTGGAGGACACTATGGAAGAAGTTGAAAATGGATTTATCTTTTAGCTGATCATATCACCCTTAGACATATGCATAGACTAAGGTAGTATATCATAGTTTATGGGACTTGTTGAGGAGTTTAGTAGTTGAACATCAAAGACAGTGGGATAAAATTCTTCCACAAGAAGAATTTGCATATAATGACTCACCTAACAGGAGCATGGTACAGAGACCATTCCATATAATGTATGGGATGCAACTGAGAGGATTATTTGCGTTGAGAGACTTAGAGAAGAATGAGTTCAGAAGTGTTGGAGTGGAAGATTTTGCAGCAGAGATGCAAGAGATCCACAATAAGATTAAAGAGCGCTTGCAGAGTTCCAACCAGGAATATAAGTGCAGAGAAGATCAACGTAGAAGAGAGACTCAATTCGAAGTTATATATTTAGTCTTAGTGCATCTAAGAAAATAAAGGTTCCCAAGGGGAACATATAATAAACTGAAGATGAAAAAGATAGGGCCGTGTAAAATTTTGAGGAAATTTGAGGCAAATGCTTATGAGATAGAATTTCCTGATGGTGTAGGAATATCACCCATATTTAACATAGAATATCTGTATCCTTACATAGCAGATGAAGCAAGAGGAGAAAAGAATCAAAAGGAATTTTAGTGGGTCAAACAGATGCCTGTAGCTGAAAATCCACAGACGGAAAAGATCATTGATTAGAGAGTTAGCAAGAAAACACAGAGAAAGACATATTTTGAGTATTTGGTAAAATGGAAGGGACACTCGATTGAGGATTCTAGTTGGGAAGGTGAGGCAAATATCAAGGAACATGGACAAACCATGTAGGAGCTCATGAACAAGATTTCATGAATTTTTCAGCTAGAGGAGTATGATGCAGGAGCATCGTAAGTACACGCAAATGGAGGATAGTTGGATATGCACCAACGCACAGTTTGGAGATATCTTGAATTTGAAAATGAGACATTAATGTAATATTTGGAGGGGTTCTATTTGCATTTATGATCTAGAGATTGTAACGAAGATCTTGAGTGGTTGCTCTCATCTGTTGATTGTGGCCATTTAATGTAATAAATGTAAAGTAAATGTAGGCTTTAATTTCGATTAGATATCTTAATGGCTTTAAACCGCGATTAGATATTTCATTATCTTATTTGTAAATTTACACTTATATTCTCAAGATTCTCACAGTCTCTATTAATGTTTCTGACTCTGCTCTACTCTTGTGTTCATTAGATTATGTCTCTGCATCACCAACACAAATATTTTCACCTTTTTCTTCTCTCTCATTATCGAAGGATTCCTCTCCTTCCTCCATGCACCAATTATGAAGTATTATATTGAACTAATAAATGTGTATCCCCTAATTCAATAAAATGTGCAAGAAATCGTTTTTGTAAAAACTATGCATATTATAAAAAAATTGTCATTCAATGCTACACGTTTCTTTTTCTACTTAGTTCATGAAGAATTATATCATAATTCTCTAACTTATAATAATTCTAAGTTATTCTCCTATGAATTAGACCTCCAATGACTATTCTTATTCCCCAATCCTATCTTAGGGATGAAAGTTATGGCTTCCTGGAAAACCCATTTTCACCCCATTTATACACTTTCTCCACTAATGTGATTTTAATGAAAGTCCAACTTCTGTGAACTACATAAGAAAATATGTCAGGAACTAGAGAAAATTTTGTAAGAGACATAGATAATAATAATGACTTTTAATTCATAACATTTCTTATATTTTCAATTGGATGCTTCAATAAAAATATGTAGCAATCTAGAAATGACAACTTTGTCATTTTTCACCCCTTTTTCTAGACCTGCTATCTCTCAATTTGTGAACTTTTGGAAAAACTTCACTAATCCAAAGTTGCATGTATTGATAAGTATATAAAATTTCAAGTAAATCAAATTTTCCAGTTTTGTGATTTGGGGTCACTTTTCCTCCTTCGAAAATCTCAAAAATCCCTAAAACGTGGCCTAGAATATTGGATTTTGGCCTATTTCAGCATGCCCATTCCAATCTGCTTAAAATTTTTCAATTCCTTCATGGGTTATTCCCATGTCTACTTTCTGGAATATCTTCAAGAATTTCATCTTAATCTGGATCTCTGCCAATGATATGGACCCAGATCTTTGCAAAGCACTATTTTTCAATTTCTAGCAATTTGAAACAGAAAATGGACAGTAGCCCTCTCTAGCACTTTTGTCGATCTCCCCTCTATAGAAAAAACCTAGATGTTTCATTTCAATCTGGCATAATATTCTCTAGTTATGGCCAAAATAAGAAAATGACTCTAGACATTCTTGCCTATGTGGCAATATACTAATGTGGATGATGATATGGAAGTGACGTGGTGATGACATGGCATCGATCACCAGTATACTAGTCATTGGGTATGATTTACTTCATATTTCATTTATATGCCTTCGACCCCGATCCATTGGGCCATCGACCCAACACACTCCACTTCCATGCTCTTATGTTCTCGACTCTGGTTCAGTCTAACCATTGGTCCACAGAACCAACATGCTCAACTTCAATACAATATCTCATAACCTCAATCCATTCTAGTGTATTCCATTGGTCCACTAGCCCACCAATCATCCCACATAATTTTCCATACGACACTCAACTCAAGTCTTGGTCTGGTCTATCGACGACCAGGACATTGTACTCAAACCCTCCATCCAACCATCATGTCTGGTCTGGTCCTGTCTACCAATCCATCGACCCACCAGTCATCGAATTGAAGCTCCAAGACACTCTTACCAAATGAATCTAGTCAGATCCACTAGGGAATTAGGCCATGCGGTGCTCCGCATAAAATTTGATCCAGCAAGGGGTGATTCAATTTTGGTTGAGTCCATCGGGCCATCGAACACCAGGGCAACATTTTACATTGCACGAAGGCTCCGTCGAGTTCTCGGGATCTCTTTTCACACAAAAATAATAAAAAAAAATCCATTTTCATTATAAACAACCCATTCGAGCCCTTCCCCATGCATGTGGGATAAAGAATACAAACCACAGATCAATGGTGGGGATCCCACATAGAGGCGATATAGATGGTCATTGTGCACGATTACTCCAATATGCATAAATGTCAATTCTTATGCAGGTAAAATCATGAATGTGGGTAACACTTTTGTGAGAATCAAGTCACAAAAATTGCTAATGAGAGTGTTTCAACCAAACCTTGAATGTTTTCATCCAAACAATCTTTCAACTGAAATGTTTTTTTGGTGAAAGTTAAATCTAACGGTTCCCTCGAATGGCGTGCCACTAGATACCACCGAACGGATTTGTCCTAACACTTTTCCTTATGTTTCTTAAGCTAAAAGTTAGTTTTTTTGTTAAAACTAACTTTCGACCGAAAAATACTAACTTTCAGTTCAACTGAAAACTTGTAACTATGCCACTTTCAGAAAAGTATGTGTTATCTTCAACTTACTCCAACTTGGGAAGGAGAAGACTCCTTAAAATACTATGAGTATAGATTCAGAAGTAGTACCAACATTTTTAGAATTGAATCTACTTTCATTTGAAACAATTTGTGCTCAATTTAATTGGTTTTTAGTAATTTTAGTTAATTTTATAAAAACATGTCTATGTATTATTTTTAGATGACATAATGATTTAGTGAAATAAAAAATCAATATTTGCAATAATAAATAGTCGAAAATTATGGAAAATTTATATGACAGAACCTTTCACTATCCTCTTCAAAACGGTATTTTTAGATTTTACTTTTAAATAAAAATTAAGGAATATACATGGTGTCGAACTAAAAGATTTTAAAATATGTAACTTTTTCATATTGGTCAAATTCAAAAAATTGTAGTAATTATAATATTCATCTGTTATCTTCAAATCTATTATAGTCATACTTTAATAGAGTTTGTTTGTGTTGTTTTAACATATTTCATTTTTCATAAACAAAAGTTCACTAATGAGTAAATTGACACCGATAAACATAACTCATTATCAGTGCCTTCATATTTAAGGAACATACTAACAAACAATTGCTAAATTGACATATCAAATGTCAATAAAACAATTTCAAAAAATCAATAGAAAGATAACAAAATTGATGACAAGTTTTTTTTTTACTGTAAAGTGAAATTCTAAATAAAAAATACTTTTGTTTAGCAGAAGTTGAAAAACTTCTGAAAATATATTTTATTTTCTAAAAATACAAGGAAAATAGACACCCACATTTATGATTTTACCCTACCCAAATCAAGCAAGTGAGGCCTCAATGGAAAGCCTGGTCCATGAGGAATCGCCCGAGAATGGTTTCCAGGGATGAAATGCAAAGCTTAAACCACAAAAACTCCTCCTCCATCGATGTCCCATAGCTATTAATTTCATTCAAAAGAAAACTCCATCTCCACTAACCTATGTCCTGGAATGTAGCAGTCCCCTTCAAAGTTTTGATTCTTTAAATTAACAGCTTTGATACCACTTGTAACATACCGAGATCACCGAATAAAAAAAATGAATTTCTATATGCTCTAATCTAAAACATACCCACTGCCCAGGTACCTCTAAATTCACCCTCTCAGGCTAATTTGAAATTATGATACCAATTAATTAAATAAGAAGCATGAAAGAAACACTTGCAATAATCAAGTTTCATGATACACCATAAAAGAAATTAACCATATTCCATGCATAAAATTAACCAAAAAGAAGATACATTATAAATACATATACCAGAGACAATAATTAATACATAGTGGAAAATATTGAGGGTGATAGGATGAGCTATGAGCCAATTGAGTACCGAAACAAGAAAATAATTATGTCCAAAAATGTCCATTGAATATGGGATCTTTGTCGGAAAATCATGCTTTTCAAAAACTTAAAGAGGCGATGTGCAAAGCTCTGACACCAAATGTTAAGAACCAAATATCAAGATAACATAGAAAAACCTTAGAATAAATACTCAAAGCCTTGAAAAAGAGATAATTTCAGATAATAATCCTCTTTGAGGGGGAAACCTCCTTATACACCACATAAATTCCCAAATACAATATGATTCCAAATGGAAAGGTCTCCTTGGTGTATACATGAGACTAGGAAGTACACTTAAAAGTAATGGACCCAAGCTGACATAAATAAAATAACATTACTAATGTAGTATGCCCCAATTCAGGGGTAATGTGCCACTATTTATGGCTTAAAACTTGTTGCAATGGGAATATTGTCGATGTCTATCACGTGCCAAACCTCCATGTTAATTTTATTTCTGGTCCTCAACTTACCCATACATGCAAAATTCTGGAATTGTTTCCAGATTGGTTCTATGTTTGTGACTTAAGAAAGGTAAGTTGATTGTGATCTTCTGTCGGCTTCTCTACTTCACAAAATTCTTATACAAATTCTGTGACATGACTCGACTTGAAACTAAACCGACTACACTTGTTGGTCACACCAAGGAGATAAGTTGAATATGGCATGAGTGATTCAAACATCTAAATTTCTAAATTTTTCAGGAACCGACAACTCATGGTTGTTTCTTTACCAAAGGTGTTTCCCCCTGAAGGAGTCTACAAGGGTTGTATTCTTGGGAAACATCACCAGGCACCATTCAACTCTAGAAAATCATGGTGAAGTTGTGCACACTCATTCAGGTTAATCGCGTGCACACACACAAATGAAGTTGTGCACACTCATTACAAGTTTTGTGCACACCCATTCCATTTTTGTGCATGCTTAAGATAAATGCAAAGAGAAGGAAAAGGATTACATGATGGACCAATTTTTAATATTCCATGCCAAGCCCAATATATGAAATATGCACGTCGATCTGAATTTTTTCAGTAAGTGTTGGAAATCAAGAAGTCGCATGCCAAAATCAAGAAAGGAATTGTCGGAAAATATTCTCAAGTGATTATGGAAAACAACACAAGGGATTGTGGAGATAAAAAAATATGAGCTCGCAAGGCAGTTAATATTTCCCTAATTCTAGAAGGTTGTGTGGATTACAGGAAGGTTCCAGAAGCATAAGAGGTAGTTTTTTAGTAGAATGAGTGGAGAAGAGAAGAAAGAGATATATCTCCCGAGTAGAGAAATCTATAAAAGGAAGCAGTGACATCATAAATAGATTTAGATGGTTATATGAGATTCATTCAGTTGTTTAGTATTGAGCTCACTCTGATCCTTTTGTAATACTCTAATGCTTCTGAGTATAAATCTGAGTTTGTCATATGTTCAAGGTCTAAAAATGATGTGCATTGCACGATATGTTGTATTTCTAGGGAATTATATTAAACAAAATGTGAGACCATGTTGTTGTCGAATACATTTTGTTTACCGTATGTTTGTGATGAATGGAATGAAAGGAATAATAAAGTTGTGTAAGTTCCGATCTATTGTGTGTCTATTATATGCTATTTTGATATGTCTATGTATTGTTTTACTTATTAGTCATAGTAATCCATTGGATATGGAATGTGTGAATTCCATCCCTTATGGATCTTGTTCTATTTAGTCCTTCATCCCTAACACAATACCTTATGTTCTTTGTGATCCTCTCTTCATATTAGGTGAGACCTTCCTCAACCATGGTTGACGATTGATATGACAATGCTCTGGGGTTTTTGTTGGTCAACTCTAGATGAACCATGGGTATAATATACCCATTTTTAGGAAGGAGACGTGCAAGCATGAATCAACGCTAGCAAATGGTTCTATTTTCAGGACCTAAAAGTATTGTAGGGAATGATGAAAGAAAGCGTTTAGGTGGTATCCATCTCGAGAGGAAATTCAATACTAGATAACTGCAAAAGAGCATGTGTTTTCCCTATGATAAACTTAGGGGATGAGAGTGAATGTGAAGAAATGGAAAGATGACTATATTTATACTAATATGCATGAGATTTTATTTGTTGATTTTCCATGTTTGTTGTTTGAATGGTTGAAAAGGAAAACTGCTACCAACTCTATCTTTTGGCCTTTAGAACTAGTGGTTTTGGATGAAAACACGCTTGATAGATTGAATTTGTTGGATAATAAGTGGACTTGGGCTATTGAATTCTAGTTTTCTCAAGTAAACGAGTGTTATATTATTGATTTTGTTTTGGAGTACACATATTCTTTCAGTGAGGATAAGAGAAATTTCATAGAAGGTCCAGGGAAATGAATGCTAGAAGATATTCCACTTTAGATAAATATGGTGTCCGTAGAGAAAGAGTTGATTCCCATGGAGCCCAATAGAATTTTTTAGTAAAATACCCTAGTTCTATGGGGGGTGTTGCAAGGATGGGGGGAAGTTAGAGAGAAAATGGCTCCATTTAAGAGGTTCCATAAATTGTTTATATTAGGTGGGGAATGGGATGGATCTAGAAGAGAAGAGAAGAGAGACAGTTAAGAGACACACAAGAAGAGTTGAGCTAAGAAGAAAAGAGGAGTAGATATGTGACACATAGAGAGAACGTGGCACACGATGAGGGTTCAGGCCCGATATGAAGAGAAACTAGTTCACACAAACGGGAAGTGTGAAAGAAGGTGTTGTGCCATAGTGGAGCACAAGAACAAAGAGGCCCACAAAGAGGTGTGCTTTTGAAAGTAGGGTGTCCAGTGGGGATACCAACAAAAATAGTAATAGTGCTCGTAGGGTCCTAGGTGATGAAGTCTGAACACCTTAGATATTTTGGAGTGCTACAACCTCTGTAATTACGAGGCACAAAGTAGAGGTGTAGGAGAAGAAGAGGAAGATGGAGTATCCCCTAGTGGTGGGGGAGAAGAGTTGGAAATTTTAGATGCTCTTGCATAGTTGCAAGTAGGAAAACATATGGATCACATCACAAGAAATGTTAGAAGGAGATGGAATTACCCCCCTTTGAACCGTCCCCCTTGTGCATTTTCAATTAATAAGAAAGAACAATAGATAGTGAAGTGATTAGAGTAGAAGAGAGAGTAGAATAAAATAGATGAAAAAAGAGGATTGAAGAACAAAGCAAAGCCAATTCCACTTAAAATATAGGAGTATCCATAGAAAGAATTGTTTCAACCAACAATCATATCATAGGACTTGGTTTGAGAGTGACGATGGAAAATCGGGATAGCACATTGAGGTTACCCGTGTTCCATGGAATGAGTAAATATGATGTGGAACAACATTGGTTTACGTGTGAATAAATATGGTATGTGAAGAGGATCACAAATGAAACAACATATATCACATAGATGGAAACCATGTTCAGGGACAAGGCCTTGATGTGGTACATGAAGTACAAGGCCATTGCGCCTGTGGGACAGACGAGGTCCTTGAAAACGATTAAGAAAGATATTCTTAGGGAATTACATAAACCTAAATCAGAGTCTTAATGTATCATAGAGATAAATGAGATCAAATAGAAGGGAGGTGAGACCATGTGGGATTATGATAAGTGGTTTAATATTTTATTGGATAGGATGATGCTCCAAGTCTAGGATGTGCAACAAAAATAGTAGTTTATTTGAGGATTTCTTCCCCATATCTAAGTTACATTCACCTAGTAGAAGGTGATGACTCAAGCGGAGGCCATAGAAATCACAATGTGCCTATAAGCTACACCAGGAGGGGTAGAGACGTCCACGGTATTGGAATGGGTGCAATCACAACTAGCCAACATGACAATGCAGTTGCAAGATATGGAAACGATGAAGGTCATGTGTGAGAATGTTTGGTGTACCACATGTTTCACTGAGGGGCATCACAAGGATGTGTTCAAATTATGTGGCAATGTGAATGCCACATACATTTTCATCTCAAAAGATCCAGTGGTTGAAGATAAGTAGATATTAGGGCCATAAACCACCCTACTGCACAACATTTTAGAAGTATCACAATGATGAATCACACTTCGTTCTATGAGTTCTGTAAATCTATGGGGAACAATTTCAATAAATTTCGGTCACTCAAGCTGATGAAAGAAAATACCCATGATATATTCTAGGTACAAGAAGAGTAGAAGGGAGATGATCATGGAGGTGATAAAAGAGGTAGATACTAAGGAGGTACCAAAGGTCGTTATGGGTACAATCAAGGATGAGGATATGGAAAAGGGGGATGCAAAACCCCCACTTATTTCAATTGTGGATAAATTAGTCATGTATCAAGGTTTTGTACAACATCATGCATGCTCTATGTATATTTCTACAATCCTTAACATGTCAAATAGGATTGTCCCGACTTAGTGAAGAACTGGGAAGAAAAGGAGATGTAGTACAATACGGTACATGCAGAGCCATGCAATAATAATAAGAAAGATGAAGAAGTTGATGTCCAGGGAGTAACCAGAGGAGGAGCTAGTACAAGAGCATAATTTGTGCATGGTGAGGGCTTAGGTCAGAAGCTGAATGGGAAGATCAGAAAGGAAACACAACCCATGCTAATTTTGATACTACCTAGCAAAAGAAGTACACACACGATGCCCATAGGGATATTGAAGAAGAATAAGTGCATGAAGAGTTGCAATTCACAACACGAAGATAACTCAAGGAGGATGAGATCCATGAAGAAGTGCAATGGGTGACACAAAAATCACTAGAATAGGTAAATATCTAGGAAGAAGTGCAAAGGGTGACACAGAGGTCACTAGAAGAGGATTGTTCCTGAGAAGAGTTGCAGCACATGGTGCAAAGGTCCTTTGAGGAAGCTCGCATGCACACAGAAATATAATTTCTGATGCAATGGTCATTGGAAGAATCTCACAGACAGGGAGAGCTATGATGCATTGAGTAGAGAGTACATGAATAATAATGTTGGGAGGACTTACATAGTGTAGCATGTGCAGAAGTATTGTGTGACTTCGACCGTGAAGAAAATACCGACGACCAAGTAAATACTTTCTTATGTTATTGCTTGCAACTACTTAATGATCCTGATTCTACAAAGAAGTTGACATAGATGCTAGATACCTACATGAGGGAACACAGAGGGGATGAAACCATATCAGCTCCTCTACCAGAAAGATATATATGCCAATATAGTAAGAAAAAGTGCATTGGGTGTGAGTTCAAGATGACAATGGAGCCTGATGGCTATTATATGGATGGAAACATGTTGGATATGAGTTTTGACGTGAAAATTCATCTTATTCATTTTATTTTTCATTGACACACTGCATTGGAGTTATTAGGATCATTGTAGAGGAGTTCTGCAATACTAAAACTAATCTTTATTGTTGTTTTGTTGAGTTTAGAAAATCGTTTGGCAGGGTTCCTAGGAAAAACCTTTGGAATAGGTTGGAAGAGATAAAGTGACTCTCGAGCTAAGAGCTATTGCAATAACTATGTATGAGAATGTTATTGGTAAGTTTAAAAACAATAAGGGTTGGTCAAGAGAGATTAACTACAATATCAGAGTCAAACAATGTTGTCCCTTGTCCCTTACCCTTTTTGGCATATACATTGACATGTTAGAAGATTGCTTGGAAAAAGCAGGTTGTGTTGGCCCTACGCTCATTGGTATCATCATCAATATTCTTCTTTATGCCGATGATATCGTTCTTATGGAAAGGAGTGCCCATGATCTTGAAAACCAACTAGGAATCCTTAAGGATTTTTTCTCCAATATGGGTATGACTGTTAATATTTTTTTTTTTTAAGTAAGAGTATGATATATTAAGTACCTTCAAAAGACTGGTGAAAGTGCCAGATTACATCCATACATAGTATGGCTTCACTGGACTGCCCCAACAGAGGGGAAACCAGTCCAGTCAGCCTTAGAAGTTTGCTAAACAGTTCTAGGACTAAACAGATAGTAAGTATGAGCATGACTGCAAAAGAAAACTAGCTAGTATTGACAAAATTTACC
>JASDQU010257824.1:0-11502 GCA_032191745.1 Picea mariana | reverse complement strand
CACCAACCCTAGGAAGCACCAAATCCCTTGTCTTTAGGGAACCAACCCTAGGAAGCACCTAATCCCTTAAATTACACTTTACTTAGTAAAGGATATGAATCCTTTTGTGCTCCTCCCTTCCACCCTCACTTCATAAGAATAATCAATTCTTCTTCTTTGACTCTTCTTTTGTTTTGATCTTCTAATATGGACTACAAAGACACTTCTTCTTCACCATTCTTCCTTGCTTATATAGTCCCCAAACATGTGTGATATATGAAGCACTGTGTCCCTTTGTTTGGACCATCACACCTCTTCATTTAGATTAACAATAATAAAGTTTGTTTTTCTTCATTATTATTCAAACATTATTGTGAAGGATTTTCAAATTAGCGAGAGTGATTTTCATAAATCGATCACTGATATGGATAGATTTTGCTTTTAACTCAATCCCATACCTCTTTATTTCATTCTCAATTTTCATTCATCAAATCTAATATTTTTTATTAGCTCTCTAATGCATAGCATCTATTGAGTTACTTAAGATAAATCAGAACAAAGTCTGGATCCTATATGGTTTAATGTTCCTTCTTGACTGAGATAAATTCCTCATTCAGTGTGTTAAATTTCACACAGAAACTCTTCGGGACCTTTATTCCATACGACCAAAGGTGGTGACCAAGCACTAAGCCAAACAAGTGCTTAATCACTTATCAAGATCAATGGTCATGTATTAATTGTGCGTTGAGATGGATGACTATAATTACTTCGTAAATTCATCCTTTGGGACTTCCGGCCTTTGCAATCATTCAATCTTTTGGAGTGCATTTCGCCAAAGTGTGTATATTATATCGGATGATCACGTTTTATTTGCACGATGAACAGTTCTCGTTCACTTCAAAACTTTGGTTTTTTCGGGCCTCCGGTCTTTGCAGTCTTCCAACTCTTTTGGATAAAATTCTGTCAGAGTGTGTATCAACACTTCCCTACTTAATAACCTTCACATTTACAAGAGATAGGACCTAGGGCTTAGGCACACAGGAGATCCCGCTCTTCAGGTATTCGTTTATTTGTGACTCTGGGACTTTGGGATACTCGAACATTTTCCAGAGTTTTACCTACCAAATAAGTCATAGAATGGCGGTGACCACTTGTTGTCAGTTAACACCTTCATCTACTCCTTCCACTATGCTTGATCAATAGTCAAGAATGCTCCCAAAGTATATCAACGGTTAGCGTTACATTGTGATTCATGCTGTAACACACCCACGGTGGGGACTCAAATTTTCGCTCTTCTTAGGAGAATAAATACCCTCATTCGGGGTCTCTATTCCATTCTTCTCTTCCAAAGCTTACCAGCCATGATCTCCATGCTTTGTAACGAGCTCAGAGCTGGCAGATATCCTCTCATAAGTTATTTGGGTTCTTTCATCCCCCTATACTTGCATATGATCGTGGGCTATGATCGGATGCCAAGACAGCATGCACCAAGACGACTACCACAAGAATCCTCTGGAGTGGCAAACCACTGAAGTTCACGATCTGATGCAGTGTTTCCTTAGGTATTTCGACGACCATAATTTACTTCGGGACTTCGAAGTTTGGGAGTCCCGAAAACTCACATCACCTTTTATCCTAGAGTGTTTTCTTCCAAAGTTAAGGATCGTGCACCACGCGTCCCTCTCATTCAACGGTGGGGATCCACTTTGGGCGTCCCTCTACTTCGCATTGCTTTCTCACCACTTTCGAAGTACTTGATATGTTGACACATGTCTCCTGCAGATTGATGGCTATAAATTACTTCAGCTCTTTGGGCTTTGGGAGTTTCAACCTCTCCGCACTTGCTTTCTCCCGGTGTGATTTCACCCGAAGTCAACGATCTGTCAACGCATGTCTCTCTCAAATCAATGGTCTGAATTTACTTCAGGAGTTCTCAATTCATGTGACCCCACTTTCCTCTGAAGTGGCTATCTCTCGAAATGGAAGATCTGTTGACACCTTCTTGATGATTAAAATCGCAACGAGGATTTTGTCCGCAAAGTATTGCTAAAGCCTATTATTATAAGCTAATGATATATATAATACTAGTAGGTGGGACCCCCTTGTAGATTTGAAGATCATATCTAGTTCTTATTGATGTTATGCTTCTGTTTGACATTGCTTACAGGGTTCTATATGGTTGATGAAATCTTGGTTTTATTCGCGACATAATAGCAGATGGATAATGTGTATTATGTGTTGTTTTTAATTTCTCTAAGCTCTAAATTCCATATATTTTGAATGGCTTATATCCATTGTTATCACATTTCTATTTAGCACCACGATTTGTTACATGTTACACTTGCACAAGACACATGTTAGTAACATGAAATAAGAGCAATTGAAAAGAGACCTATGGAAAAATCTAAGGAAGAAACTAAACTAGGCTACTATGCTACTATGCTACACTATATGCATTGAAATTAAAGGATTGTTGTCAGTCCTAGCTAACAAAGTTAGTGGCTATATGATTTATTGCGTTATATGAAAACACATGTGATATGCATTATGGTATGGTTGGTAATGGTTAATGCGATATAGGGTGGCGCATTTGGCAAGTAATGGATGTTGGTTTCAATGCATGGGTTAATTAAATGGATTAATGGAATGGTTGGCTAGCGTGTACTAAGTGATTGAATGAGTAAAGGATGGAAGTGATGTGCATTTACTGCACATCACTCCATACCTCTCCCACTAGTCATCACCCTAGCTTGGCCATTGTTCAATTGTGTTTCGTTGTGGTTAAGCTCTGATTTTCAGGCAAGGGAAGAACTGCTCGGCCAAACTCACGTTTTTAAGGATTTTTTGTTACAGGTATGTATCTTTTACCATCCATGAACCCACTCTAGTTATGAAATAGATATTGGTTCGGTGATTTGTGGTTTTGTGCTTTTATTGAGACCGAGAACTATGTAAACTTGTGAGTTTTCTCTGGAATGGTTGGTTATGTGTATTCACTGTAAAGGAAAGGACTAGATAATTGAAGTCACGTTTCATTGATAATTTTGTGTTATAGAAGCCACGAAGGATCTCTATTGTCTTATGGGTTTTGCTTGGAGGGTTTCATTCGGTCCAGACTTACTGGTCGTCTCCACACAGTTCTTGTAAACATACCCATTCATATTTGGTTGCTTCATTTGATTTTGAACCACCATGGGTCACTGTTATGGTTTTCGCCTGGTCATGGATTCGTATATGATTGTGGTTTCTGCACAGTTGGTTTGGGTGGCTATTATGCCAAGATGTTGTCTTTAGGTTTGTTTATTATTTTGTGGCTCTATTTCACATCAGCATTACGCAGGTTGATTGGGAAAACCATGAGGGTTATGCCCTAAATGTTCTCAGTGTTATTATAAGAAGCCCCTGTCCCTTTGTTCATAGTCTCTCCTATCTCGTGAACCGTCACCCTGTCTGTGAATCTATTGGTAATATGACATGTGTGTCCATCGTATTGTCTCAAAATTTTCTCTCCTGTTGTTGGTGGTCGACTCCAGTCTCCCTGTGTTGGTACACAGAGCGAACTCTTGATTATTCAAAGCCCATTTTTAATAAAGGGATCCAGTTATATTATGTCGGGTAAATTGTTGATTGTTACAAGTTGGTCGAGTATCCTCAACAATGGTTGATTGTTATCTCATATATGTTAATAGCGTTGACAGTGGTTTTGATTGTAGGCATCTAGTCACTACATTGTTTATTGTAACAGTTGAGTCTATAGCTCAACATGGTTAATTGATTGATTCGAGAAATGAAATGGGCATACAGTCGTTGCCTCTTGTGTTGTAACAGTTGGATTGTTAACTCAACATTGTTTTATGGTTGATCAAGAGTATGCCTCTTTTATTTATGAGCTGGGTTGTGTGTTTCCTACAACATGATATAGGTTGAAATGATGGTTGTTGTTACTGTGTCTTTTAATTGCCAATCATGATTATTGCAATTTAAAACTGTGATATTTGTGACTTGGTTGTCTACTGTATATGTTTATGGATATCGTGCATCATCGTATCAGAGATGGGCACGGGTTTTATAATAGTATGTTTTTATTGTAATGTTAAATTGATTAAAGGAATGGAGTCGGGAACGATTTTTAATAGCTTGTGTCTATGTTTGATTTGAAGAATTTATTGTAGACAGTGGTTGATGGTTTGGATGTTGAACAGAGTCAATACAAAGGACTGTGTGTTCATTGGATTTTTTTTTTTAAATGAAAGAAATGAAAGGAAACGATATTCTTTATATATGTTTTTTGGAAAGCATATTATCTTGAGTATGATGGCACTGTGTAATTGAAAGTGTTAAGTGAACAATGAGCAAGTTTAACACAGAGAAATGATTAAATTATACACACAGTAATTGTTAATTGATCATAGTATTTGGTTAGTGTTGGTTCGTTGCATTGAATACATAATGGTTTTATGGATTACTTAATTAATATTATGAACAATATCCTCTCTTTTACCCTATCATTATTTCACTTTCAGCTAATTACAATACCATCGCCTTCCCATATCCATTACTCACTCCCTATTCCTAAAATTTAATTACAGTTAAGAGGAGCTCTGTATTGTGACAGTTTAAGATCACATGGATGGATTACAATGATATGTTCTTTGGTTTACATTTCAGTTGATTGTTTTTTGTCTATGAGTAGTAACCATGTTATTTTCCCCCTCATTTTAACATTTTTCGCTCAACACAAGCCCCTCGCATATCCCAGAACCTTTGTTCACCCCCTGCTCATTGACAACAATTAAACAATTTGTATGAATTGGATTGCATGAGTCTGATATGTTACTGAGCCAACATTTATTTCATATTTTAAAAGAGTTGTCATGTATGGTTGTTAAAGAAACTATTTTTATTATGCATACAGGAATAATATTTTTCAGCCGAGGTAGCCATGGCAGAGGTAACCAAGGAAGAGGTAATTGGAACAAGACCCCGAGAAGGCCAAGATTATCCATTCACTTTGATGTTGACTCGCAAGAGTTAGGCCAGCTATTTCAGGTTGGTTTTTTCAATTGGATTGGGCAAGGAATGGTCCAACCTAGGCCTGAAAGGCCTCTCTTCCAAGATCCACAAGCCCCTGGTATTCTCATTCCACCTCATGTCGCATTGCTTCCCGAGGTTCCCAAAAACGATGATGGCAAGAGATTGTCCACCCGGTAGTCTCCCAACATCGTGGTTGGCCAAATTTCTCGTTACCTGCTCCCCCACATATCAATCAGATTGTCCAAAATGCCCCTTTCCACTCATCAGTTCAATATTCCCATTCTAGAAAAAGGTTGAAAACCGATGCCCACCATGCCCCTGACAAAGAAAAATCCATTCTTGCCCCTTCCTCACCCTCCAATGGCTCTGTTAAATCTGTGTCCTCCCGGATGCATTTGAGGGACGATTGTTCTCATGTGATCAGTGAGATTAGGCCTAAAGGCTCAACATAGCCAAAGGAAAATTCAGAGAGATCAAAAGGTGACAACAACAACAAGGGAAAGATTGCATGTCAGAGTGGAAAATATGGATTTTAAGTTTTATTTTATTTATTGTTGATGACAATTGACTTCAAAATTTTGGGACAACATGTTTTTTTTTGGATATATGAGTAATAAATTTTGGAAATAATTTCAAAATCATTGGATAAGTTATCAAATATGAATGTGATGATGGGAGTCAAAAGGAAGGATGTTTTTTTTAATTAACTAGTTTTTTTATGATTGTTAAAAGATAAAGGGAGTTACACGGGGTCCCACCTAGTAGTTATTATTTATTTAAAAACCCTTATTATGATTTATAACTTTTCCCCCTAACTAAAAAGTTTGTTGAGATTTTAGTTAACTTAACTAATGAAGTAGTTCAACTACTTCAACCAATTCTAATTTTCTTAAAAGAAAAAGGAAGGGGAGGAACAGAGGAGGAGAATAGAAGGAGAAGCATACTAAGGGTCTTATTGTAGACAACAAGATTCAGGGCTTAATTACATCATTCAAACACTTGTTTTTCAGAGAGTAGAGTGGGCAACAATCTGTGGCAAGTTGATCAAACTTTTAGAGTTCAATTTTTTATTTTCTGTCAGAGGTCCTTTTGTATGTTTCATCAGGGACGTCTAAGTTTGACTTTGGTCCAAAACTTCTTCACGAAATTTTGTAAAGAGAATGACTCTTTGATGAATTGGAATGAAATAAAGGATTGGTTATGTCTCATCTGTCTTGATTATCGACTTGGTGTCTTTACTTCTGTCTCTATATTTATTTCAACATCTGTTGTGTTTAGAAAAACACATAAATAATGAATTTTTTAGCAAGATTTTATTTATAAAAAACATCCTAAGCACTTGTAATCAATACATGTGAGTTCAGATATTAATTTTGATGGCTATAAACATAGGGTGATATTCCCGTCTATTTTTCTTTAGCCATGCAGAATCTAAAAATGCTTGAGTAATATCAATTTCATATCTTTTCCTCAACACACCTATCCTCAGCTGATGGATGACTCAGATGAACTTCGACTCTCTGGCCTTCAGGAGTTCTTGTTCAACACATCCCCTTTTCTCCCGGAGTGATTTCACCTGAAGTGCAGGATCTGACGACACCTATCCCTTTGGCTTGGATGGCTCAGATCTTCTTCGGCTCTTTGGCTTGTAACTTCTGTTCAAGGGTCCTTTGGATCCTAGTGTGTGCCACTCCGAGAGGGACACCTGGCAACCCGGTCACTTGACACATGGGCTCCCATAGAATCTAGACGTTGATACTCACGTCCCTATGATCGAACAATCGTGAGGGATCCCGAAGGATCCTTAAATCCATGGTCCATATTAGCTTCGGGACATCAGGGCTTTGGGGGTTTTGGTGCTACCAAACCTCTCTCCTTCCGAAGTGGTCAACACTGGTCTGACTATATCGTAGATCCTCATATTTACGACCCAGATTTACTTCGATACTTCGGGGGGGTTGACCTCCTATGAAACGAATATGCTCAATTTGTCGGACCCGCGAAGTCCAAAGGGTTCTAAGGGTTAACACCCACGTTCTTTCCCCAGATCCGATGATCATGGAGAACTTCAGCTTCTCCCTAACTAATCTCATCCATTCATCTTCCAAAAGAAAGGATCTCTCCTTTCAGGACTTAAATCTCACTATCCTACCTAAGCTTTGTCAACTCCTTAAGTACTTAGGTATTTTTCACTAATTCTCATGAACTTAATACTTAGATAAATACTTCATGCACCTCTTGCGCTCATTTATCAACTCTAGAACTTATGGAGGATTTTTTTATCTCTATCGCCTCGCAAAGGCTCTGTGCTCACATGCACTACCTCTCCTGAGCTTGACTGGTCCCTTCCTTCAGAATGACTAGGAGTGTAGGAAGGCACACATGAGGTTATGCCCAAGGTCAACAAATTCATAGTTCATTTATTTTAACTTGAGCCACCACAGGGCTCGGTCATTTATGTGTACAATCTAGAGAATTCCTTATTTTATTAAATACATAATTAGGAAAAATTGAACGGATACAGTATAACCATTAATCAAACAAGTCCATCCCTGCAACATTCTTAGGATATCCAACTTTAATTCACAGTTACTACTTAAATACACAGGATATGAGATTACTTATCTATTACAGGTGGTAGCCAACTAACTAACTGTGGGTGTTTGTCCTTCCACCCAACCATAGGCTCATAGGCATTCATTCTTAGTGCTCTGGCCACCCCTGTGCCAAGCCATGATATCACCATGGAATTTATGCCAATTCTCATCGATCATTTATCTTTCGCATCTTCTGCGAGGTTTATCAGGTGCTTCCTCAGCATCAATCTCATGGCCTTCTTCTTAGGTCTCGTTCTTTGCATACTGTCAAAGATATCTCTCTTTCATGCCCTCGATGAGTTTTATCAGATGCTTTCTCCACATCAATATTGTGTCCCTCTGCTCATTCTCTGCTAGGAATGTTTTTTTCTCATTCTCCTCTCTGTCTCCTTCTTACTATCTACATGGGTCTATCCCCTTACATGCACACCCTTCTCGAAAAGGTTCTTCCTTGTTCCTTCTTGTTCCTTCTGTCAGAAGGAAACTCGGGTCATCCTGGTTTGCCAGACCCAGTGGTACTTCAGGATGACATTCTGCAACTAGACCATGCTTCCATTCATGGGGGTGGTTGATAATTCAAGCACTGGTCCTTTCTTCATTAACTGATTTCTCTCCTTGGGATTCGAAGGAGGTTTATTATCCTCATCAAAGGGAAATTTTGGGTTATTTGATATAATGAACCATCTCTTATAGTTTTCACATTCTTTCCTCTAGTGATATCATGGTCAGTACTTTCAAGGCTTCACCCCCACAGTCAGTTATTGGCAACTCAAACAATAATACATTTACATTGTTCTCGTGCCACAACATGGTGACCCTAATTAATTATTAATTACAAGTTGGGGGAAACAAGGGTGTTAAAATCCCATCCCCCTTAAAAGGAACATCGTCCTCGATATTCTTTCTCAATAACCCTTGTCATGCTTTTATCATTCAGCCACTTCAGAAGTCTTGACCTTCTTTCTCAGTCAGGTCCTTTTTCAGACCCTTAATCTTCATCACCTGCTTTCAATAATTCTTGGACAACAAGCACATTAATCATACTCTCATGTGAAAAAATTTCACTATTGCATTAAAATTTCTAGAAAAAATTCATAATCTAGCACAATAATTATCTGCGCAGTTTGTGGATTTGTATCCACATGGTTGTCTTGTTATCCAGGCTAATTGTTTTTACTTGACATACCCATTGTGTGCATGATCCCAATAGTTTACAAGAGTTAACAGAGTCTCCTCTTCCTTGCGGTCACTCACCCTCCAGGCCCAGGCTCGGGTATCTCCTTCTCTGTTATACAGTTCTTCGGGTGATCCATCTTGCCTTGCCAAGGTTTTCTTAGGCCTAGGCTCAGGTATCTCCTTCTCTGTTATACAGTTCTTCAAGCGATTCATCTTTCCTTGCCAAGGTTTTCTCGCATAGGAATAACTACCCATCGTGTGCATGATCCCAATCAATATTTTACAAGAACTATCAAGGTCTCCTCTTCCTTGCGGTCACTCACCCTCCAGGCCTAGGCTCAGGTATCCCTTTCTCTGCTATACAGTTCCTCGGGTGATCCATATTGACATGCCAAGGTTTTCTCACACAGGAAGAATTACAGAGACTTTATCGAGCCTTACAGTCGAGGCGTCTCTCAAAATTTATTTGTCGAGGCATCCCTCCATCTTGTGTTACCTCAACACAACATATTCTAGGAGATCATGGCTTACCACAGGGTTCTCATGGCTCAACAATAGCCATTTTTCATGCTTTTACAGCGTGACAACCTTCATCTATCCTTTCTAGACAGATCTTTTCTTCTCACCTGTATCACAGGCATACAAAAATTCATGAGACATCATCATAAATTTTAAATTCAAAATTTTGTTGTAAATATGTCACCCACAGATTTACAAGTTCCACATTTTTGTTTTCATATTTGTTCCACTCAAGAACCATATTCATAATTATGGGACTTTCCTTCCCATAGCAGTTTGGCTCAGCAGGAAATTGGTCTTCCTTATGGGATTACAACTCTGCCATATCCAAGACCCCTTTTTATCCTGCACTTTCAACTTCAATCAGCCAAACAAATTGTTAGTTTCCCATGCACATATATTTTCATTGCACCTTTATAATGTCATCACAAACAATTCTTAAATTGTGCATGCTAACAGTCAAATCACTTTTATCTATTCAATGATACAAGAAAAAGGAAATTTCATTCCTTACACATGCATCAGTTCAGTATATCAAATTTTCAAAATGAAATTCAGATACCAATTGACTTTAATGAATATGCCAACATTCTTAGACACATTCATACCCAATGCACCCTTGCATCGATTTTAGGTTATAACTTTTCAGGTTAGGCACTCTTGCCAAGGTGTGTTTGAATTCAACCAACTTATTACCATATGGACTCTTTGTCCATATTTATTATTTTAGCAGAACCATATTTTCTTCTCTAAATCAATCACATCCCTAATATCATCATTCATGAAACTCCAAGTTTCACATGAATGCCTTTAAGAATTCCTTTGACATCCATATAATGTACTCAAATTTTTTGGAAGGTCCTCCTTCCTCAATGGAGGGTTCATTATCTTCCCTTCATGCAAACATGCACTTCCTCGAAGCAATTCCATGAAATGTGCTAGCTATGAGAACCTTTATTCCCATAGAACCAGTCCTCGCGACCACAGTCTAAGGCAGAGTGTTAAACTATATATTCCTTGACTGGCCCGGAGGAACTTTGTTTTCTCGCCATGCGACCGAGAGCTGTGACCTCAGATTTATTATTTCCAGGCGCTATCCTTTCAACTCCCATGTCTAGGTGCTATGATCCTGGCTAAACCCCTTGTCTGCAAATTGACGGTGTAGATCCATTTTTCCCCAAATCCAATGGCTGTAAGGGATTGCATAACCTAAACTAGATCGCGATTTAATTCTCCTTCTGACCTTTGCAATGAATACGGGTTGTCCTATCTACAATCTGATCCCAAACTCAAAACAACGCTATATTGAATTTAAATTATGGGTACAGGTCTCGACGTTAACCCATGTTCATATGCAATATCTGCAATGATCACGGGTCATTGGTCATAGCCCTCAATTGATTTTAACCACATGATTTCAAGATAATAATAATGCCAACACAAAATTGTTTGGCCGAGAATTTAGATTGAGAACTTGATTTGCCAAACCTAACCATTGAACCCAATCATAGTGCGAGTTTACGTGGCATTAACACATGGGTTCCTTGCAGGTCCACCCACCGATCGTTCATAGATCAAAGATTCATAGTGATTGTGGAATCCCCAATGTGCTCACTCTTTATCGGAGAGTTCAATCTCCAAAATTTGAAAAGTCCTCACCCAACTCTTTTAATCGTGTTCATTGATCATCCACCCCGACGAGATCAATGGTGTAGGTTGATTGTGGGTTGTGAACCATCACGCCTGTTAATTCCTTCTTCATGACCCGCAATGGATATGGGTCATTCGATCACAAAACTATATTGAAATTAAATTACGGGCATAGGCTTCATCATTAACCTATGTGCCCATTCGATCTCCGCAATGAATATGGGTCGTCGATCTTATCGAACGACTAGCGTTTGATCCGTTAACTCCAGTGGATCTTGAATTCAATTTGATGAGTGACATTGGTTTCATTCCGATGAATAGCTCATGTTCATCTCCTATGTCAGGCTCTCCATTAACCTAATTCGATCAGGGTTTTCTTCCTGAATCATACTCTACTTGGGTATCTGAGGCATACATCTGCCTTTTCTTAACAAGGATTCAACCAAGCCTATTCAATAAAACGTACTCATTTATTCATTCATTAGTTTTCTATTCACTACATTATGCTTTCAAAAATATAATCTAGGATATATATATATATATATAT
>JASDQU010257822.1:0-15846 GCA_032191745.1 Picea mariana | reverse complement strand
CATCTTCATCATGTATCAATGACAACTCATTGATCCATCTTCATCTATGCATTCTCATCAAGGACAATACATATTATATTACATCAATCATAAATCAATCAATCCTTTGACATCAATCAATCACTTGACATCAATCAATCAAACCATTGGCATCAATGACAACATGATCCAACAAATTTCACATGCATGTAGATGCTTCAAGTAATTCCTTAGGAGTTATCTTAATGCAACCCAGAGATGGAGCCATGGATCATCCTATCTATTTTGCGAGAAGAAAGTTGTCACAAGCTGAGCACAACTACACAATGACAGAAAGGGAGGGTTTAGCCATGATTTATGTTTTTCATAAATTTAGACATTATTTGCTAGGTTCTCATTTTAAGTTCTTTATTGATCATTCTGCATTGAAATATCTAGTTAAAAAACCTCTGTTGGAAGGGAGAATTTGTAGATGGTTTCTACTATTTCAGGAATTTTCTTTTGAAGTAATTATTAAGCCTGGAAGATGAAATGTAGGACTTGATCACCTGTCTAGATTAGAGTCAGGGAAAAGTGGCGGAGTAGTTGACGATGAACTCCCAGATGCAGATCTGTTCCGGGTTGAGGCCATACCGGAGTACCTAGAGGACATAGAAGTCTTCTTAAGTAGAGGAGCCTGCCCAGAAACATATTCCGCAACCCAAAAATGCCATATGGTTGTTAAAGCAGTGGACTATCAGTTTATTATAGGGAAATTGTATAAATTGGGACTAGATAGTATCCTCGAGAGATGTGTCTTGGATCATGAAAGGCATGATATACTGTGGAAGTGCCACAACGGAGTTGCGGGAGGTAACGCAGGATGAAATGCCATTGCGTAGAAAGTCCTCGAAGTTGGACTATGGTGGGAAATGCTCCTCAAGGATGCAAAGGTATATGCTATATCATGCGATGTTTGTGAAAGGGTGGTTAATCCGTCATGACGAGATGAATTACAACTTCAACCAGTTTGATCTCTACACGCATTTGAGAAGTGTACGGTTGAGTTCATTGGACCAATCAACCCCACAACTAAGCATTCAAAGGCTAGATACATTATTACCACAACTGACTACCTTACACGTTGGGTTGAGGCAGTGGTTGTTCAGGAATACTCGACCGATATTGCTGCTAGGTTCATTTTTGAGAACATTATCACTCAATTTGGATGTCCCAGGATTCTCACCAGTGATCAGAGAGCTCATTTTATTAGTAGCACTATAGAAAATCTTACAGCATAGTTCTTGATCCAACATAAAAAAAAAGCATCCCCTACCACCCGCAAGCCAATGGAATAGTAGAAGCGTTCAACAAGATTTTGGAGAGAGGGTTAACAAAGGTCTGTTGCACAAATCGGGAAGATTGGGATGTCAAATTTCTAGCAGTACTATGGGATTACAGGACAACGACAAAGAAAATCCACAGGTACATGCCATTTCAGCTAGTTTATAGGAGAAAGGTTGTGGTGCCTGAAGAATTCATCACTTTGAGTTTGTACATTGCACATATCACCCATATGTCGGAGGAAGAATTAGTTGTGCAGAGACTCATGGAGTTACAAGAAATCAAAGAGACTAGGTTTTTAACAAACTTCCATCAGTCGGTTGAGAAAGCAAGGCAAAAAGATTTGCACGAAAGACACATTAATACTAAATCATTTTCGCAAGGAGACAAGGTCCTACTCTATGACAATCAGTACCAAAAGCATCCTTACAAGTTGTGCATGCATTGTTTGGGACCATTTATAGTTGCGGAGATCTGACCTTCAGGAGCAGTCAGACTTGTGCAACTGGATGGTATGTTGCGGCCAGGATGGGTGAATGGCACTCACCTGAAACCCTATATGTCTAAGAACTGAGCTAAAAGGACTATTTCTCTAGTCTGAAGGAGTATGTATAGTAGTTAGATTTGAGTTTTATGCAATTTTTGTAAATTCAGTTAATAAATTCGACGTGTGCAGTGTTGCGCTGCGACATGTAGTTCATTTCCTTTTCTATTTAAGCATTGTTTGATGAAGAACTTCTTGCTCAGCATTGCATGATAAAAAGATTAAAGAACCCATTAATGACAGTCATTAATATGAGGGGGACCCCTTTGTGGTCGGAGGGAGAACAAATCCAAACACAACCTGAGTCCATGTGCCACACGAACTAAGTCTAGTCACATCCTTTATTGATATTACGATACCCCGTCTGAATTCAATTAAGCCATAAATTTGCGATACATGAAGATGTCATCGGTATTCACGTCGAGATTCCCATTCGTCAAATGGAAAGGTCTGAAATCAACCACGTCCCTATCCAACTTGCACAGTAAATTCCAGAATCTTCCAATAGGATCTACCCCATTTACCCGTCTCGTCGAACAACTCATATCCAAGTTGTGTCCATATGGTCATGATGAACAATAGTTATTACTAAAATTTCCAACTAAACCCGAGTATAAGGCTCTGAGAACTCACCATAGAATGCATTTTTTTCAAAGAACTTAGAAATTTCTAAGTTTTGTAGAGTGAGAAATCTCGTGTAATCCTGAAACCCGTAGTTGTGATCCCCAATCCTTAGTTCACCAAAAAATTTATTGATAACTCACAACCCACAATGTTGAGAGTTACAAGAAGTCGAAGCACCATGTATAAAGATGCAATACCATATGATCCCCATGAACCCCGAGTTGAGGTCATGGGTGATCTAAAGGGGAAGGTGGAGTAGGTCAAGCTCCTTGATCTTGACTTAACAGACCCAGTCTTGTCAAATGGACATAGACGTCTTCTGGAGTGTCACTCCAGACGAGTTGGGAGGCATGTAGTTCATTACAAAGCCTGAATTTATCAACCTATTCAACTCAAATATCATGAACCTCAGAGACCTACCAATGTTCAGTACCATTGGTGATGTTTCATGGTGCACCAAATTCCTGATTAGTAGGGTGCACGACCAAATTCTCTGGTTGGATAGGCGGTATCCAACCCACTCTGAGCACATCCATCATCTTACTGGACTATCCCTTGAAGGCAAGGACATGTCTAAAGGATTCTAGGGTCCCAGTAAGCATGAAAAAAAGAAAGGGGAGCCCAACCTCTATGAAAGGTTCCACACTCAGAAGGGGGGGCGCACAGCCAAAATTGACCCGATACTACCAGAGACAGTCAGGAATGGATACTACATCATATCCAGCAAGGTTATGAGTTTGTATTACAAGGGATAGTGCATGTTGGATGCATTATCAGTGGCTCATTTTTGCACCAATGGCGTTGTATTCAATTGGTGCAGCTACCTGTTGGAGGACCTACTCATGGCTTGTGAGGAATCCCAGGAGAAAGGAGGCACCTTCACATATAGATACATGTTACTGGCATTCACAATGCTTAAGTGGAATCCACCAGCTGGAAGACCGTTGGTGATAGAAGACAAGGGGTGCCTTGTGAAGATGTTTGAGCCCTGACATTCCAGGGCAGACTGGGAGAACACATCCTTCAACAACACAAAGTTTTCCAAGTGGTATAACGGGCTTATTGACGCAACGCAAAGGTTTCACATTTTGCAGGACCTCCTCAACTTCAACACAACATACATATATTTCATCATGAACCGACACCATATGTTTGTATGGCCGAGGCATGCCAACAGGGAGGTCTTCCACTCAAGGATGTTGTCGTTCTATTTAGGTGAGGAGTCCTTTTAAAAAGAGGTAATGTCTTGGTTGGGAGTTAAACGCAAACCACGCAATTCAGGGATGCACTAAATTTTTCTTGCAGAGCTACTGAAGAAGAAAGGAAAATAAGCAGGGGTAGGACCGAGCTCAAGCTCAGAGGCACCGAAGAAAGAGGCTCTGGAATAGACAGACTTTGAGGAGGAGGAGGAGATGCAGCCACTGGAGTGGAAGAAAAGAACATTGTCGATCTTCTCGCAGCTGCCAAAGAAAACCATGTTGATAGGTAAGGATGTCAACGAGATCCTGAGTGTTGCGTTCATCACAGAACCAATGGATAAGAAGTTCAGAACTAGGGTCTCATCGAGTAAAGTTTTGAACCCCAAACCCCTTTCATCCAATGTCCCCTGCACTCGCTCAACGATCTGAGAAAATCCAGTCATCCATATTTAGGACGACCCTAAGCCCGACACCCTTCCATCCACCATTATCACTCACCCTCCATCACCACCACAACCCCAGTTTCCACCTCTAGAAACCACCAGTCCACCCCAAACCATTGATCCAAGGCCGATGCATCTCTATCCCCCAGAACAACTAGAGCCACAACTCCCAGAAACAAGCCCATAATTTCCTAAGTAGAGACCAGAAGTTTCTGGTCCAAATCCAGAAGTACCGGAGCAGAGATTGCAACTAACTGGTCCGAACACAGACGCCCAGGACTAGCAGATTATGCATTTTTTGTAGAAAAAGGACACTCAAATGGTGGAGGAGTTGCAAGCTCAAAGTCCCCAACACATTTCCTCAACAACCAAGGTTGAGGGTGTCGATGGAAGCGCAACTCTAGAAGCATACACAAGTAAAGAGAAGGTACTACTTGAGGTTCATAAGGAACCAAATTCAACCTCTGGGCAAAGCATGATATCCACGCAGGAACAAATGGAGCTAGTTCTCTAGAACCCTAAAAAATGCACAGAGTTGTTGCAGCCCTGCCTAGCCAGAACAAAGGTTATGACACTCCTACCATGAGTGTTAAGGTTCATTCTTGTGCTAGGAACATCCATAGGGGAGGAGGAGGTAGAGACTCCTTCAGAACACTCAATGGCCAGTGGAATTCCACTGCAGACCCGAGCACCCAGGGACACAAAACTATATTCTTCTAACCTTGCACAATAGCCAGCAACACACTTGGTTGGAATGATCAGAGTATCAACTAATCAACTGGAGTAGAGGTTCCAGTAGGCCGAGAGGTCTGTCGAGGTCACAAGGGAGGAAGTGTTCCTTGCATAAGAATAGAGAAAACCAGAGGAACATGTAAAGTTCCAGGTTGAGAACAGACTGGAAAGAGTCCAAGAAAGGCTTGCTGAGGACTGGCCGGAGATTTGGAAGGTCGCACCCCAACTACCCGAAGCCAGTGATGTAGGAGAGATGGAGCATCAAATTGAGCTGCTCCAAAGAGCATGGTCACAATTAGCCATTCACACTAAGAATATGGAAGTGTAGTTGCAACAAACTCAACAAGAATAAGATCAGAAGCCTCGAAAGATGCAGGAGAAAATGGAGAATATAGTGATGGAAGGAAACAATGCATGAGCAACACTTCATAAGATAATAGTTGAGTGCACAAATATTTTCAGGGAAGTCAACGATTTGATGGGCATCATCACTAGATGCAGCTAGAACTTGGAGGATGTGTGCACTAGAATATAGGTTTTGAATGAGGAAGTTGCAGCTACGATGGATCCGATGGAGAAACAACAAAAGTTTGACCAGATCCAGCAAGCAGACAATGAACTGAATGCCCTATTTGGGGTGAAATCTGTAGCTAAGAAGGAGTTGCACAACTTCTGGCATGTCATTCAGAAAGTTTATATGCAGATGCATCAAGTTGATGCAACATCAGATTCTGAATGGAAATCTTTGGTCACATCCAAGCCCAAGGGATGTATTACATATGTGACCCTATAGTTCATAGAAAAGGCCTCACTCCTTTCCAGGAAATGGCAGGATAATGTTGGAAGATTTCAAGAAGTAAAGAAGCGGGCCTTGGAGTTGGTCCCAGAGTTGGGCCCTTCATTCAAAGAGGAAGAAGAAGAAAAATCACAAGTAGAAGAGCAAAAGAAAGAGGAAAAGGAGGACAAGGGAAAACAACAATTTCTCCTGGAAGCTGCGAAAGAGCCGAGTACTTGACTCGAGGGCGAGTCAAAGTTTGTGGTCGGAGCTTGTTGGGCCCTTCATTTTTTATAAGGAGCTGCGCAAGAGGGACTACAGTCCCAGTTTTGGCTAAGTACGAGTTGTGCAAGATACAAAGAAATTGGACAACAGAGCAAGGAGAAGTAACATAAATCAGTTGTGGAAGGGATAGCGCAACGCCAACAAAGAAAAAGTAGTTGCAATAGAACAAGAAAGTGTGCAAACCAAAGCCAGAAGACACGACTTATATTATATATAGGGATGAATATAATTGTAAAAGGGTGGGTTGGTTGGTTGGGTTTTTGTTAGTATCGCAAGTGTAAGGTTTGGTAATAGTTGTTGTCTACTACTGAGAAGTCATATTTTGAGTCTGTAATGTAATATATACACCATTTTGGGAATTAGAGATTTGGGACATGAGTCCAGAGCCAGGAGTCTGTAACAGAGCACTACCTTGTATCTATGAGATTGTAACTGAGAAAGACCTGAAGATAATATATGAAGAAGGATCCACAATTTCAAAATATATTGTGTCTTTCTGTGTTTATCCTTATGCATTGTATCTTTACAGTACTTCTTTAAGGTTCATAAGTTCCACATGATGTCTCTGTGTTTGAATTATTTTCCGCAACATAAGTAGCTTTAGTTCTTGCGTATATGAGTTCAAATATGTTCTATAGTTAGATTTCTTGCGCAATATCAGGATGAATCTTGATTGTTCTGTGAAACCTTCTAAGTATTATCCTTTCCCTTCCCTATCCTTTTGTCTCAGCACTGCTTCGGGTGAGACTTCTTCTCTTCAGAGAAGATGAAAATGCCAGTTCTCTAGACTACACGGTACCTTTTTTTGGTAACCTGAGAAGGACCCTGTTCTGATCAATATTGCACCAACAACACCTAGCACTCTCATCTACGATTGAAACAAACAGTTTTGAAGAGGCCAGGAAGGATGAATTTTGGAATAAGGCCATGGATGAAAAATTGAATCAAATAGAGAAGAATGACACTTTGGAATTGGTTCCAAGACCAAAGAATAAGAATGTGATTGGAACAAAGTCGGTATTCCAAAATAAATTGAATGAAGATGGACATGTTACAAGGAATAAAGCTAGATTGGTATGTAAAGGATACTCACATGTTGAAGGAATTGACTTTAAAGAGACATTTTCCCCAGTTTCCAGAATGGAAGAAATCCCATTGCTTTTAACTTATGCATGCTCCAAGAATATTAAAGTGTATTAGATGGATGTGAAATCAACTTTTCCGAATGGGGAACTTGAAGAAGAATTCTACATTGAAAAGCCAGAAGGATTTTAGTTGTTAGAGAATGCAAATTATGTGTGTAAATTGAAGAAGGCCTTGTATGGTATAAAACAGGATCCTAAAGCATGGTACTCTAGACTAGATAATTATCTACAACATACAGGGTTCAAAAAAGGAAGTGCAGACAACAACCTCTACATCAAGGTAACTCAAGATAGTATTTTATTAATTGAAGTTTATGTTGATGATATTATTTTTGGAAGCAATGATGATAAGTTAAGCGAGAAATTTGCAAAGGATATTCATAATGAATTTGAAATGTCATTACTCAGAGACCTATCCTTCTTTCTGGGTCTTCAGATACGTCAAAGAAACTAAGGAATTTTTATTTCTCAAACTAATTATATCAGATAAATGATAAAGAGGTTCAGAATGGAAGATTGCAAACCAGTTACCACTCCTATGCAAACCAGTTGCAATTTGAGCAAAGATGATGATTCAAAGTCTACAGACTAGAGGAAATATAGGTCAATGATTGGTAGCTTACTATATGTGACAGCATCCAGACCAGATGTAATTTAGGAAGTTGGACAGGTGGCACGATTTCAAGAAGCACCAAAGGAATCACATGTATTAGCAGTGAAGAGGATTTTCAGATATCTCAAAGGAACAAAAGAGTTTGGATTNNNNCGTATGATGAGCTCATACCAATCTATTGTGATAATACAAGTGCAATCAATATCTCAAAGAACCCAGTGATTCACTCCAAGATGAAGCACATTCCAATAAAGTATCACTGTCTACAGGAACAAGTTGTAGAGAAGAAAATTAGAGTTGAATATGTGGGCACAAAAGAACAAGTGGCAGACATATTTACAAAATCGCTTCCAAGGGAAGCCTTTGAGTATTTTAGCCAGAGACTCAGACTAATTTCTACACCAAAATGAATACTTTTGAATGATTATCTTATATGTCTTAGATTTACACGAGGAAGAACCATAAAGAGGAAAGTTCAGGTTGGGGGATCAGTTTTAGGAAGAGTTCAGTCAGGGAGAGTATCCCCAAGGATAGTTCATTTAGGGGGAGTAGCCCCAGATGGAAATATACATTTTCCATTGATGACAAAGGAGGAGAGATTTATCATATGAAAAAGTAAATGCTTGGAGAAAGAGCACAAAGGCATGGTTTTAGGGGGAGTGATGGTCACATGGGGAGCATGAGTGATATGAATTTAGTATTTCATCAGAGTGTTGCCATCAATTCCAAAGGGGGATATTGTTGATTATTTGGGTTGGTTGTCATTGATTTCAACCCTTGAAGAAAGTCTAGTAGTGAATTTTGGTAGCACAAAGGTTTGGGTAATGGACCCAAGTTTGTTCGATGTATAATGGTATGAGTTTTAATATATTTGAAGGTAAGACTATTCTAGATGGATATTACATGTCATTCCATTTTTGGTGGTATGTGTAACGTCACATAACTCCTCACGGTTAGAGAGTTATGGCCATGTGAAGTTGGAGAACCCTCATGAGTCATCTAGAAGCCCCAAAAGGTGAAAGTAGTCAAATTGGTTGCAAAGAAGAAATTATTTAAATAATAAAGTGAAGTGATGAGTGTACTATAATTCAAAGTGGATACAAAATAAATTAATTAAATAATAAAGTTAATGGAGAAATTACTTAGTGGACAAGTGGTTAGAAGTGGGTTAGCCCTAAAATAAGGAAAGTGGTTTAAGAGATTTTAGAAGGTAAATAATAAAGTGAAGTGATGAGTGTACTATAAGTCAAAGTGGATAAAAAATAAATTACTTAAATAATAAATTTAATGGATAAATTACTAAGTGGACAAGTGGTTAGAAGTGGGTTAACCATAAAATAAGGAAAGTGAGTTAAGATGATTTTAGGTAACCCCTTAAGGAAGCTACATGGAAGTATAAATAAGAGGCAAGGCTCTATCATTTTAATCACAATTGAGCATATTGAATATTTACAAGTGAGTGAGGTAACCAAAGGATATCTAAACCGAATTTCAGAGGGAAGGTGAAGTAAAGAAGGCTGAAATTGAAGGGAGGATAAATTCTTTTGATGATGCTTTCTAATGTATGTTATTTACAGGTCATCTCACCATTTTCGCAATAATGTTTTTTCTAGAATGACTCAAACCACGTAATTGGGAGGTCATTGAGGAAACATATCTAAGTAGATGTGATAAACATTTCAACTTGTGGGTAATTGTATTTTTGGAGTTACACACCGTGGAAAATAGGGTTTGTGGCTAGTCCTGAAACTAGTCTAAAATAGGTGTTTCGGGTAAAAAAGTCATAACTTATTCATAACAGATCCAACTTCAGTAATACAAATGTATTGGTTAGAGTACAATTTGCAGTATTTTTTGTACCATTTTCAAATCCATACAACAAATATTATGTGTGGGGAACGCTCCACAAGTTTTTTCTCTAGAATAAGCCAAAATTCAACAATGTATGCCATTTTTGCTATAACTCCTTTTCTGAGAGGTTCCAAGTAGTGAAATCTGGAGGAATTGCATAAAGGACACTGAAGAACATTGTGTACCATTTTTGAATCTTTATTCATTATAGGTACATAGTTATTATTATTGCAAGTTAGGGTTGTTGACTAATCTAAAATTAGTCATGTGAGACTAAAGTAAAGTTTGATGAAAATGCTAGTCTTTTGTTGTTAAAGTTAAGGAAGGTTTGCAGGTATGTGATCATATACACTAGGTTTTTTATAGAGCTACAAATCATATTTGGATGATGAAATTGGTGAGGGATTTTGGTTGAGGTACATGTTGGGTACATGGTTGAGACAAGTAGTTGATGAGTTGGCACATACATGAGTTGTATAGTTAATGATGTTGGTACATATTGATGAGTCATATTTTATGTGTATTTGATGCATGATTGGTACATATTTGGTGCATGTTTGATGCACTCATTGATGGTACAGGTTGAGGTATAGGTTGGTGCATGGTTGATGCACTTATTTATGGTACAGAATGATTACAGGTTGGTGCATGGTTGATGTACTTGTTTATGATACAGGTTGATTACAAGTTGATTGGTACAGGTTTACAACAGTATATCTCACAGTGATAGTGTGACAGTGGTTCCATCATTCTACTTATATTTCAGGGCAGTTGGACGGGGCAAGGACAGGTGGTTGTAGCCACCTTCCGGTTGTAGTCGGAGAACATAGGGGGTTGTAGCCTCCTTCTGGTTGTAGCCAGAGAATCGGGGAGTTGGAGCTTCCCTCAAGTTGTATCCTAAGAAAATAGGGGGTTGGAGCCTCCTTTCAGTTGTAGCTGGAAAACAAAGGAAGTTGGTGCTTCCAATGAATGTAATTCTTAAATACATATAAGAAAAGGCATTCTGTGGTTTTGTCCCGCTTTGGATTTCCACGTAAAAACACTGGTGTACTGTGTATGTGTATGATTGTTCATTTTTTCATCGTTTATTTACTCTAAAACTATTGGATGATAATGCTACATTGATATAACACTTGAAATTTGTGGATAAAAAGGATTAGATTTCTCTATTACTGATTCACCCCCCCTCTTAGTAATCCAACACAAAAATCTTGAAAGACATTGTTAATAGTCAAAGATCATCAAACAATAGTACAAGACTAGGATATTATCAAGATTTAACCTCTGTAAAATAGAAGACTAACAAACAAACAATCAATTATGCAGATATGCTTAGAATCCCCTTAAAAGGGGAAAATAACAAGGGGAATATGGTACCATTAAAGAGTGTTCTTAATAAACAAAAATCGGTACCCCCTACAAAAGAAAAAGAATACAAAAATAATACAGTGACTAGAAGGAACCCCCCCTAATAGATATCAACATATCTTCCTGGGATATTGCTACTCTTGCAATAATTTTGGACATAAGGAAGTACATTGTAAATCCTAAAGAAAGTATAGTCCTAAAAATGTCCAAAGATATAAGAACACCAAGAATAATGCAAAGAAAAGAAATTATAATTCATTCTCTCCTTTACAATATTACAATGTTGAATGTCACAAGTGCAACGATTATGGTCATAAAGTCAATGAATGTAGATTGTAATTGTAATCCTTTAAGAAAATTATTCCCAACAATAAAGATAAAAATATATGGAAAGAGAAACATATGGAAGAAAAGGTACAGAATGTAAATTAGCCTTGTATGCCAAGAACAAAACGTTTCAATGGTATATTGAAAGTTGATGCTCTAAGCATATGACAAGAGATAAAAGAAAATTTATCAATCTGACAAAGAAGGAAAAAGGAAGTGTCACAATTGGATATAATGTATCTACCAAAATAATTGGAAAAGGCACAGTCACTTTGGGAAACAAGAAAAATAAAGCATAAAATGTGCTACTAGTTGAAAATATGAAGCCCAATCTTCTAAGTTTAATACAAACTTGTGATCAAGGACATATACTCACTTTTTACTCCCAGAAATGTGAAATCATAAAGGAATGATCAGGAAAATTAATAGTTATTTCACCAATAACCTAAAGTAATGTATATATTTTAGATATTGAAGAAGAAGAAAAATGCTACATGAGTGAAGTAGATGAAAGTTGGTTGTGGCACAAAAGAATGGGAAACTTGAGCTTTGAAAATATTATCAAATCTAGTAGAAAGGAAGCAATGAAGGACATACCAAAGGTTATAAAACCTTTATACCTTGTCTATAAGCATTGCCAACTTGGGAAGCAGACGAGATTCATATTCAAGACAAAAAAATACTCTACATCAAGACCCTTGGATCTTGTTCACACTGACCTCTGTGGACCTACTAGGACTACAAGTATACAAGGGGGACATTACTTCATGTTGATTATTGATGACTATAGAAGGATGACCTGGGTATACTTCCTCAAAGAAAAATCAGAGGAATTTGAAAAATTTAAGGCATTCAAAGCTTATGTAGAGAATGAGACAAATCTCAAGATAAAATGTATGAGATCAGAAAATGGAGGGAAATTGAACTCTAAATAATTCAATAAGTTTTGTGAAGATCATGGAATCAAGAAAAAAATTTCATCTCCAAGAACTCCTCAACAGAATGGAGTTGTTGAAAGGAAAAACAGAACTATTCAAGAGGATGCAATAACAATGTTGAATGAAGCCAAACTTTCAGATAAGTTTTGGAGAGATCCAATATATACAATAGTTCACATACTAAAATGAGCACAACTTAGAGTTAACCATGACAAGACACCTTATGAGTTATGGTTTGGCAGACCAACATCAGTCAAACACTTCAGAGTCTTTGGGAGAAAATATTATATTAAGAGGGATGATGATAACCTAGGAAAATTTGATTCCGAATCATATGAGGGGATATTTCCTGGTTACTCACAAAACAAAAAGGCTTACATATGCTCTAATATAAGATTTCACAAAATAGTGGAAAGTGAAAATGTAAAAGGAGATGATCTAAAATTGAGAAAAATCAAATGTCAAGATAAATAAAAAAATTGATGAATGGAGAAAAACTAATGACGATGAAGAATATGATGAATCACAAAATGAATAATATGCAGAAGAACTACAAGAGAATGAACCACAAACTGATGAAGAAAAGGATGAGGAACAAACACCCTTTCCAAAATCTCCATCAAAAAGAGTTCAAAAGTATCACCCTGAAATCCAAATCATAGGGGATAAAAATGCAGGATTAGAAACTAGAAGAAAACTTACATTTGAATCATAACATGAAATTCTTTCTCAAGTAGAACCCAAATCATTTTAAAAATCCAACAAGAATGAAGATTGGATAAAATCAATTAATGAAGAACTTGACCAAATAGAGAAAAATAAGACCTGGGAACTAGTCCCAACACCAAAAGACAAAAATGTGATAGGGACAGATTATAAAGAATAAAATTAATGAAAATGGATATATTATAAATAATAAAGGCATATTAGTATGCAAGGGATATTCCCAAGTTAAAGGAATTGAATTTGAGGAGACATTTTCCCTAGTGGCAAGATTAGAAGCTATCATAATGTTTTTGGCATGTGCATGCTTCAAAAACTTCAAAATCTATCAGATGGATTTCAAGTCAACATTTCTAAATGGAACCTTAGAGGAATAAGTCTATTTAGAACAATCTGAAGGATTTAAGTTGACAGAAAATCATGATTATGTATGTAAACTAAAAAAGGCTTTGTATGGTCTTAAACAAGCTCCCAGAGAATGGTTCTCAAGGCTTGATAACTATCAACAACAATAGCGATACAAGAGAGGGACTATTGACAACAACCTATATATCAAAATTGAAGAACAAAATATGATTGTTGTTGTGGTATATGTGAATGATATCATTTTTGGAAGTAATTTGATTATATTGAGCAAACACTTTTCTACAGAAATGCAGAAAGAATTTGAGATGTCAATGCTAGGTGAAATAAAATTCTTCTTGGGTTTACAAGTTACTTAGATAGACAAAGGGATATTCGTATCCCAAACCAAATATATCAAAGAAATTCTAAAGAAATTTCAAATGGAAGATTGAAAAACTATGAGCATGTTGGATCATGTTGTCATTGATGCCAATGGTTTGATTATTTAGGATATTGTTGGATCATATGTCATTGATGTAAATGGTTTGGTTTGATTGATGTCATTGATTGATGTCAAGTAATTGATTGATATGATGCCCTTGATGAGAATGATATATGTCCAAGTGGAAACCAATTTATAAATATGGATCATTGATATGATTCACTTGATGAGAATGATATATGTCCAAGTGGAAACCAATTGATAAAGATGGATCATTGCTATGGTGCATTGATGAACATGGATCAATAAGTTGTCATTGATACATGATGCATAGTTGATATATATGATGCAGTGGTGAATTGATGTAAAGATGAATCATTATTGTCTTATCATGGTTGATAAGGTGCACAAATGGATGAAATCCAAAGTGGTCCCCTTATGGTGAAATCCCTCATGGGAAGACGCTTTACGGATTGGGTTATCCTAGAAGAATGGTTGGAGGACCCATGCTTGCATGTGGAATAATGAGATGAAGATCAATGAAGTTGTTGGTGAAACTATCCTAGATGGATAGTGCTTGACATGCCATTTCTGGTGGTATGTGGAATGTCACACAACTCATCATAGTTTGAGATTTATGGTCTTATGAAGTTGGAGGACCCCCATATAAAGGCTTGAAGCCCCCAAGGTCAAAGAAGTAAAAGTGCTTGAAAAGAAGAAATCATTATGATAAATTAAAGTGACTGTAACGACCCCTTCGTTACGTCTCTAAACAGCGAAGTACAATTTTTTTTTTTTTTTTTTCTTTTAGTTTGGTTCCATGAAGAAATAAGGAATTAACCATGTCACATAATTCATATCAATGCAAAAACACATGAAATCATAACTTAAAGTGACGCATNTCAATGAATTTGTTGGTCAAACTATCCTAGATGGATAGTTCTTGACATGCCATTTCCGGTGGTATGTGGAATGTCACATAATTCCTCACGGTTTGAGAGTTATGGCTCTACGAAGTTGAAGGACCCCCATATGATGGCTTGAAGCCCCAAAAGGTCAAAGTGCTTGAAAAGAAGAAATCATCATTTTAATGATAAAGTAAAGTGACAAAATCAAGAAAAATTATTTAAATAATAAAATGAAGTGACAAAATCAAGGAGTATTTAAATGATAAAGTATTGGAGAACTTTCTATTCATGGAAAGTAGTTAACCCTAAGATAAGAAAAATAGGTTAAGTGACCTAGAAATGGGTCAAGTAACCTAAAAATGGGTTAAGTGACCTAGAAGATGAAAGTATAAATAAGAAGCTAGGATCTCTTGTAAAATGTACATTTGGTGAGAATCCTTTTGTGGATCAATGGAGAACTTCTTGTGAATATCTTTTGGAGTATTGATGGAGATATTCTTGTGATAGCATCTTGTTGATGTGGATCTCTTGAGCATGATTGAAGATCTATTTTGAGGAAGAGAGGGAGAGGAGGATCTCATGGACGCATCAAAGTTTCAGCAATGTTGGATATCTTGACGGCAAAATTCTCGGATTCACTGAAAACCCTATTTTTTGATGCCCACGCAGGCTATCTGTGTATAGGGTGCATGTACACGCGGGCTTGCTGTGTATAGGGTGAGTGTACATGTGGGCTGACTGTGTACAGGGAGCGTGGACTAAATAACCTCATGGGGATTTGTGTTTGAGCTAATGCCAAGCGGAATTCTTGGTATGGCATCTATGATGTGGCTCAGTTTGGTTGATTTGGTTTACGGAGTGAGCAGCACTCTTGTGATTTAGTAGTGACATGATTGCTATGGTATACTAGTTATTTATACATGATTGAGATAGCATTCTAATTGATTTGTTGTGGAGCTTGAGAAAGCTATTGGAGAGCTTGGATGTGTTGTGACTGGATGTGGGTCAATTTGGATAGTGGAAGACAGAAGAGAAAGTGATTGCAGGTTGCAGAGGAACTGAGCATGTGAGGAAAAGAAAAACTTTAGTTTCTCAAGAGAATACACTTGTTACATTATAAAATATCCACGTTCACACGTGAGCTGTAGTGAGCTAGAGCACGTGCACACGTGGGCTACACTAATGACAGTTCACGTACCTATTAATAGATTGATATCTGTTGAGGATTGTTGCCTCATCTCAGTTGGTGCTGAGAATGTAAGCTGAGTCTTGCATATAGAGT
>JASDQU010257821.1:12376-28268 GCA_032191745.1 Picea mariana | reverse complement strand
GCTCAGAGGCATGTGATTGAGAATTTAGAATTTAATAGAATATAATGACCACACCTAGCACACAGATCAAAACCAATGATGAATAGTGTGATGGCCTAGGCTCAGAGGCATGCGATTGAGAGTTAGAATTTAATAGAATCTAATGACCACACCCAGCACACAGATCAAAACAATGATGAATAGTGTAATGGCCTAGGATCAGAGGCATGTGATTGAGAATTCAGAATTTAATAGAATATAATGACCACACACAGCACACAGATCAAAACCAATGATGAATAGTGTGATGGCCTAGGCTCAGAGGCATGTGATTGAGAATTTTTAATTTAATTGAATATACTGACCACACCCAGCACACAGATCATTATTAGAATATAAGCAGTAAATTATTTAAATGAACTACTGCAAAGTATATGCAATAAAAGTATAAAAAATAGGAGCGAGTTTGATTTAGAGTGAACTTAGAAGTTTGGACAAATTCTTCCTCGCAGGTGATTCTCATGAAAGAATCGTGAAGGCCAAAACCAAGATAACTAGAAATGAAGGCACTAATGTCTATTTATAATGTTTCATGTTTAAAGTTTTTTTGACTCAGAGTGAATACAGAAATTTGGACAAATTCTTCTTCGCAGGGGATTCTCATGAAAGCCAGAACCAAGATGATTAGAGATGAAGGCATGGATGTCTATTTACAGCATTTCATCCTTGAAAGGTTTTGTTGGAGCAGTTATCACTTTGATTCTAAGAAACCATATGTCAATTCTATAAACATATATGACACACCATCTATCGCTAATGGATCACACATGGTTTCTGAGAGGAAGGACTGATAGAGAATTGTTAAACAATTTCATTAAAAACACCTAATAGCCTGAATCGATCCTCACTAACCATGATTAACATAAAATCTGTGACATGCTAGGCACTGTTACCTGATGGGAGTGGCTTTTTGCATTCTAATGCTACTTCTGCCAGAGTCTCCTGCCCTAGCATCTCCACAGACTGGTTTTCCTATTCTCTTAATCTCTCTTGAGAGGTTTCATACATAGTGGCTGTTGGGTGCTTCAAGTATAATCCTTCTTTTTATCCAGCGCGTCCTCTTTCTTCAGCTCAATGGATCAGCTTTCTTGCGGCTTGCCTATGGCTCCTTTGCTACAAAGGGAAGGCAACTCTCAGCTGAGCACCAACTTTGACGATTAAACTTGGGAGATTTCACTATTAAAGGCTTCCTGAAACTTAGTGGGAAATTTTTACAGTTATTGTGTAAGTAGGTCCTTGAGAACATCACAATATATGCTTTATCCAAAACAGTTTGGAAATTTTCATTTTTTTCAAAATCCGGCAAAGCAAAAAAGCCACAGAGGGCATAGTTCCAGGTCGTTTTAGGATCTTTCAAGGTTCTAGGTCGTTTCAGAGGCCGTCAAAACCCCTGGGAACATAGAGGAACTATTCCCTCGGAACTTTGACCTGTGGAACTATGCTAGACACCTAAATTTCTGCCTAGAACTTTGCTGGAAAGTGGCTCATTTTAGATAATTTTTATCCTGCACCCTTGAGAACCCTACAGTTGTAATTCCTCTTCTTCTTCCTCGTGGACTACTCTTAACCATTGGAAGCTGTCATATTCTATATCCAACCGTGGTCAGATGGTGGGGTGTAGCAACACTAATGCTACTTTCTTCTTAGATTTATCACCCCCATTCCCTCTTCTTTTACTTAGCTGGCAACCACCTTTCGTCTTTTCTCCACTTTGGGAGACTTATGATATGGTTCCATTTTTCAGTCTGCCTTTTTCTGACCAATATGACTTATTGGTCATGTCACCGACCGATTTAGCACTCTCGACAGGGTCCTCTCAAGGTACTAAGGTGGTACCACACAGGATAAGTGCCCACTGTCACCTAGGCACGAATCCCCACTCTTTAAGCCAAACTCCTACTAAAGGCTATGGGAGGCTTCCCTAATCTAAACACAAACAACTTTACCAAGATAAGTAAACCAGTGCCTAAGTGTGATGTCTATGGTGAAGGTAGGAGTTAATTATGTAATTATTGATTTGAAATAGTAAAACAAACTGCAGAACAACACGAATCAAGAAACTAAAATCACTCAATCCTCTAAATATTTAGCTATTGAAATACCAAAAGATGAGTGATAGATGCCCTTACCAAATTTGAGATGTATTACTTGATTTAGCCTTTGATAAGTGACAAAAAATAAGCAAATATGTTGTTGTCCTAAGTTGCACGAAACAGGGAAACGTTTCCAAGTTTCCGAAACCGGGATAGTACGAAATAGGCCCTCAAAAAATGCAAATGTGGGGGGAAACGCTGTATATAAAAATAAAATAAAATTATATCTATCTATCTATCTATATATATATATATATAGTTTTTTTTTTAAATAAAACATTATATTGCAAGAAAAACATAACGATACACATAAATGACATTTTAGAAGGAAAACCATGTCCATATATTTTTGGCCTCTAAGACGCCTTAGAACGGCCGTACGACCCCCTATTTTGTTTTTGGCCTCTAAGACGCATTAGAACGACCGAAACGTCGGTCGTACGGGCTGGTACGACCGAGAAATGCCCCTGTCCGTACCATACGGCATTTCCAAATCAAGAAACGTCGTATGGTACGACCGATGATGTTTCATGGCCGTACCGTACCCGTTTCAGCGTTTTGGATCGTTTTCGACGCTGAAACAGGGGGGGTAGGGTGTTTCCTGCAACTTAGTTGTTGTCCCACACTTTCAGATCTGCAAAAGTAAATAAAATGCAGAGAACCAACAAGCAAAATGTCCTTTGAGGCCACCCAAAAGTGTGGAAACACACTAGATCAATAGATCTAATGGTGGGAAGTGTTATCGCACAAGTTGTAGGTTGGGAAAAGCCCAACCCAACCACCAATTGGCAACAACTAAGAGGGCACCTACCCACTGTCACTTTAGGTAGGTGTCCCCTTCACTTTAAAGGTGAGGTAGTCACCTCAATGGGGGAATTCCGGTGACCCTAGGGGGGAATTGAAATGGAAAATAGTAAGTATGAATGGATGTCCCTAGGGGTCAATTCTAAATGGTATCAAGAGCTTGGGAAAGAGTCGAGAAGTTTCAAGGGTTGCCAAATGAGTTGAGTAACCTGCCAAGTGTAAATACCTGCCCGAGATACAAAGTAAACCAAACATATAATATAATATGTTAGTTGGACAAGCAAGTTAAGCTTGCTGTCCCTAATTGCAGCAAAAGTAAATGATATATATCGGTTCAATAAAGGTAACAAAGGTTGCAATGTAAGTGCTAAATATATGACAAATAAACAAGAGACTAAGCTAGTGAAAGCTAGCTCAACTCACCAATGATTAAGCAATAACTTTAGCGCAAAAAGTAAGGCTGAAACAAAAGATTATTGCAGTGATATTATCAGCCTTATGGATGTAGCTGTTAGAATATAGAAGATGGTGTGCTCGTTTTACCATTGACGATACTTTCGTCACCCAATCATAGGCCGAAGCCTCCCTCCGAGCACCTTAACCTTGACTGAGAATTCCTCCGGAAGCAAACCCTAGGCTAGATAGCCAAACAAAGGGTAGCACACCTTTCCCCAAAGATAGCGCAACACAAAAGACTGATCAGATAGTCCAAACCCTAGCCAAGAGATAGTCCAAGCTTATACTGAAAACTAGCTGCTGCTGCAGCTGTAATTGCAGCTCTCCTCCACATGTGCGCACCAAACTGGGAACTGCAATTCTGAGATGCTGCCAAATGAGAACTGGCGCCCTGTATTTATAGTGGCTCTGCCAGTTTTGTTGGGGTCGACTTCTCCTTCTGGATAAGTGTCTGTTCAGTATATTGTTATTATTTCTGGCCAACTTCTTCTCTTGGAGGCTAATAACCTAATATAAATTATCTTCTTGAGCTGACAAGGCTTCTAGGGTTATTAGCCAACTCATTAGGGTTTTCTCTTGCTTTCTGGAGCCTCCTATTCTCATCAGGTTCACACGTGGAGGTAAATACCTCCGGCAACTACCATAATATTAACAGTAGCAAACCAAGCTTAACAACAGAAAAATCAGCCACTCAAAACCACTTCCAATTAGCTAGATAAGTGCGCTAGGGTTAGTAGAGAGCTAGGGAAAAATTAGAGCTAAATCCTAGGGTTAGTTTAGGAGTTATTAGGGGTTAGGAGGTTAGTTTTTTTCAGCCCTAATGGCTTTAGGTTAGTTTTGTAACAACAGCAAGAATTTGTGGTTGAAAGGGGACACCTCAATGAGGCAAGGGAGCCAAAGGCTCAAAGAACACTTTCCCAAAGAGACAATCTTAAAACTTGAAAATCTCACGTTTACCATGGCAACAATTTATTTCTCCAATGCAATAAGTAAATGACTAGTGCCTTCAATAATTGGGTTAATGAAGTTAAACAAAGAAAGAACTAGGGGTACTGCCTCCTTGGGGGTGTAAATCCTCTTACTCCCCAAGGAAAGTACCTCTAGCTAGGGTTTAAGCTATAAGAGGGTGTACGCCCTTATACTTCACTTAGCAAACCCTTGTTAAATCAATATATAAGCATAAAATGATGGAAACTATGGTGGGGGTGTATGCCCTTATACTTCCTGTTATCGCACAATTTGTACTTGCCCAAAAGCCAAAGGCAAGTGGACGGTAAATTGGCGTAACATGAGGTTGTCCTATCACTGTCACCTAAATAAGACACCTTTTTCTCTTTAGGGGTGAAAGCCCAGAGGAGACGTCCCCAGTGACCTGGGGGTTTGAGAAGCCAAAGGTAATGGTATCAAGAAAAGTTTTCCCCTCTGACAAGTCACACCGATCAGAAAGTCCCAAAGGTTTAACAATATGAAGCAAAGATATGCTTAAGTGTACCTGTCGAGAACAAGACAACAAGAAAACACTATTTTGCAAGTAACAATTGATGTTAGAGCTTCGTAAAACCTTGGACTTTCAATAAAAGCAATAAGTTGATGTATAAGATGAAGCAAACAGAAATTTATAACAGCAATGTATATATATTAATAGCTTCACAATTAAGCCGTCAATAAGCTTCAAAATGACGCAAAATAGTAATATAGAATTAGCAATATGCTAGCACTTGTCAGAAGCTAAGAAGGCAATGTAAAAATCAACTTTAACAATTGCTTTTAGGAGCTTTTACTGCTGCAATATATGGYTGTAGCTTACTTTTGTAACARCARCAATAATGTTAGTAGATTAGTCTAATCTAGGGTTAGGAGTAGTTAGCAAATAGCTTGAGGTAAATGGTTTGGGGGTTGTTTTCATCAATCAACCAAGTGTGAGGTATAAACCAGTGTCTTTAGGGCTAATGGAGTCACTTTTTGCAGCAACAATCTTTTAAGGAAACAAATGATAATGTGTGAGTTGAAGACAAGAGGGAGAATGGTTGAGGTGTTGGTAACCCAAGGCCTCAATCACCAAACCCTAGAAGGAAAACGGCTACTAGGAAGTAGGTAACCCTAGGCCCTAGCGGTTTTCCTTCTTCTTTAGCTCAAGCTTGAGATAAATAAAATCTTGATGAAGCAATGGTGTTAGAGTGCTACAAAGGTAGGGCTCTAGCACATGCTTCAATGGATATGTCTTCTAGCAAAATCTAGTAGGTGGATAGTTATTGAGACAAGGACAATAACATGTGCTTAATCTCTTGGGGTTTTACTCTAGCAATTTCATAATCTTAGTAAATGCAAAGTAAAAGATACTATAACCATTCAAAGAAAGAAGAATTGCAGATTTTCACTTACATTCACCAAGAATAATTGAGCAATATGCCCTAGTTGAAGACTTTCCACCACGAAAATGCCAGAATACACCAAGACAAGCCTCCTCCAAGAGTTGTGCACCACTTAATTTCAGCCAATAAGCCTTAAAGAGGCCGAATTTCAGACCTCACTTGTGTGAGTGAAAGAATGATGAAAAAATACAAGGGATTAATCCCTTATTTATACAATCCAAATGACGTTTAATTACAAAATTAGGTAAAAAAGGCCCACATGGCCAGTTACATCAAATATCGTTTTTTACATAAAATTGACAAATTAAACCCTAAAACATGCAAAAGAGGTGACGTCATGCCCTTCTAGGGTGACGTTGGGCCTCCTAGGTGAGACGTTGGCCTCCAGGAGAAAAATGTTAGGCCTTCCAAGGCCTCTGGATCATGCTACACGTGCCACTTGGCACACAATTGCCTCCATCGTGTCCATCTGACGTTGGGTGACATCAAGGGTCACATAGGTGACGTCAAAGGTCACATAGGTGACGTCATGGGCCTTCCAAGGCCAACGTTCAAGGGGAAAGGCAAGACTCCCCTAGGTCCAGGCCTGCCAAGTTGTCTCTGGTGGAACGTCCTCCTCTCTCTCCGGTGCAAGCCTCTGGTATATGTTTGCCCCTAGCTGGGGTCTCAACATCCATTTGGTGGGATTTCAGCCTTATGGAGGTCCGAGCTAATCATCTCCCCATATATAGTTGTCTGTCGGGCTTGGTCCTGCAGCAACAACAAGTACTCTCCATGGGCTCATAAGTCACAAGGATCATGGCAATGCCAATCACATCTAATAATCAAGTTACCCAAACATGTGCATAAAACCCCCTTTTTCCAGACAAGTGCTCAAAGACGTTATGTTATTCTACAAGCTAGGTTTGGAGAGGGTTCAAGGACATCCTATTGGGCCAATTCTCCTTAGGTGTGCGGTGTTTCTAGGTGAAGACCAATCTAGGTCATGTGAGGGCATGAGATGGTGTGGGGATGTTTGGGCAAGGGGTGCAGTGATGACAGGGAAATGTAGGTCTTACTTGTGGGTGCCTTTGAAGAGGGTGAGCTGCACCTTGTCATGGATGCAATTGTTTCCTAGCCCATTCAATGCCTTTTTTACTTTTTGTCTTATTGTTTTTTTCTTTCAAGAGAATAGCTAGGAGAAACTGCCCTGGCGTGGTGACTAGTGGTGACAGCGTTACCCACAAACATTTCATGGAGATGAGAAGGTTGGCTCGTGATGCGACCCCCTTTCTCTTGGTTATGCCACCAAGAGCCACTACCCTAGCGTGGTGACCAAATGAATAGTAGTGTCATACTGCTACATGCCCATCGACCTAATAGGGTGGCTCGTGATGAGACCCCCTATCCACCAACTAAGCCTTGAGTTTGATCTTTTTATGGGTCCCCCCTTTTTTCTTGCTGAGAAGCCTTTTAATGCTTTCTCGGGGATCCCTGGGTGAAGCATCTCAAGGTTTGATCTTTTGGATTTTAACTTTTTCTAGCTACTTTTACCCTCTGGGCCTTTAGCCCATTCTTCCCACAAGGCAAGGTACAACGCTTTACTAGCTTGGAAAACCCAATGCTCGAACCAATGTAGGGGAAAGATGAGAGGGAAGATGATGAAAGGTGATAAGTATGATAAGAATGGACGATGAATTTTCATACACCCACCCAATGGCAACTCACTCCTAGGGGAACCAACTTGCTAGGGCATTCTGTCATCCCCCCTAGGTATGGACAAGTCAAAAGGCATAAATTCCAAGCACATGTCATGAATCAAAAGAGAATTAAATGCACACATTCAAATGTTTTGAGAATCATAGTGACACATACAATGATACCCGGACTCATTACCTCATAGAGCAAGTCCCACTGCTAGTTCAGAACCAGGCTGATGGGATGGATGTTGTTGCTGCTGATAGAATAGAGGTGCTGAAAAAGAAGGATGGGCCCTCCAGGGCCAGGCTCAAGTGAATATGGCTCTCGGTACTCCATGTCTAGGACTTGTGGGCCTTGAGACATAATCTCCTTAGTTATCCCTAGGATAGGGGATAACATCTGGCTCCAACTCGGGGACATGTGCTCATCGTAGAGCGCATGAGAACCTCATCACCTCTGGTATGATCTGTGACCTGCTAGATCTCAACAAGATTGATGAGTAATCATTTGGGGTGGTGATATCACCCTTGGCTCATATATTGTAAAATGAAATATAAGTAAGCGAGCATATATACAAATGGAAATACAACTACTCTAGCATGAAATACAGATGGTATATACAATGAATACAAAATTCCTACCTACTTACCTGCACTTACCTGTGAAGTCAAGTCTCTGCCCCCTGATGGGGTTTGAGGAGGTGTCCACCAACCGGTAATGGACGTCTTCTTCCTTCCAACATGGATAAATAGTAGGCATCATTGATTGACTTCATTCCGATTCTCAAAGGTCCAAGCGAAAATTGGGCACTCCCTTTGATATTAGTAGGCTCTCCCTTTTTTGTGTCCCACATCCAGATCATATCTCCCTCTTGGTAATCCTTTGTCTTAGATTTGGTTGTTTCTTGTATAACTATAGTATATTGTTATGAGGGAGGAGGGTGGGATTCTGCTGTGAAGACTTTTTGCTGGGACGGTTTGATCAATATGTCATCCTCTCCTTTCTTTAACAATTTGATAGTCCCAACTTCTTTGTCCTTGTATTTGTCTAGGATTTGTTGATACTCTTCCTTCTTTGGCCATTGTATTTGATCAAAGTCTTACTCTGAAGAAAAAGGCAAATAATTAGGGGAAAATACAAAAAGACTCTCTTTGGTTGGCTCATGTGTTTCGCTAGTTCCGATATCATCCCCTTCCCATTTGACGAAGCCAACTCCTTTCCTTCTAAACCTTATCAAATAGTCATCTTCTTGTGTAGAAGAATAATCATCCTAGTCTTCATAGATGTCAGAGGCATCGTCAGGATAATCACCCCAATTTGTCTCTCTTTCTTGCTCCAGAACGATGGGGTGGGGTCCTACCAAAGCACTATCCCTTATGTATGTTTCATGCAAATGCAACACCTCGTTATTACCTAGTGCAATGTTGTCCTTGTGATTGCTAGGAATATTCTGGTCACCCTTTCCCTTGGTCCATGTTTTCTCATTAATATTGTCTTCTTCTATCAAGGGAAGAGTGGGCCAACCTTGAAATAAGCATGGATCTACGGAGTTGTAGTCACTATGTCCATGATAACACCTTTCGATGTGTTCCATTCTCTTTGGCTTGTTATGCAAGGTGATGCAATCTTGGTCCTTGACGGGAATAGTTGCACAGGACAAGTCCATCTGTAGACTTCTGCCTAAAGTAGCAGCCCATTCCCTAGATAATATCATTCCCCAAGTGTCAGGTATATCGACAACAACGACGTCCATTATGATGGGGAAATCAGGGTAGTCAGCAAGGTGCACTTGAAGACCTTCCATCAAGTCGTAGACCTTGATCCCCTTTGACTCAAATCTACGAACGTCGGTATAAGGCCCTGTAACTTCCAACCCCAATTGGTTCATAACCTTCAAACTCATCATATTGACAAATGACTAGGAATCAAGCATGCAATTGTGAAGATATAGGTCATCTATTAGCAAGTAAGTGAGAAAGGGTATTTGCTCATTTTGCTCAAAATGACCAGTTTGTAATGGTGTGGAAGTTTCTTCGAACGTTAGTTGGTCATCTAGGATTTGTTTTGTCAAAGAAGGGATTTCCAACATTCCACGAATCCTTTTGACCTTTTGTAAGATATAGGCCATACTAATGCTCGGGTTGGTCCTATCATTGCTAGGTTTTGGGAAATGTTGGGGTAGATTGCCAGCATGCACCTGGGGCTCTTCAAGCTTTACCCTTGAGTCCTCACTTGTTTGGCCTAAGTATTCAATCCTAGGCTTCCTCATGTATTGATTTTCTTGGATTTGATTTGGCATGAACAAGGTAAATATGGAATATAATTAGATTTCTCATGAGTAGTCTTTGGGTGATAACGTTCAAAATGGGAGTCCTTGTATGATAAGGACATAGGATCATCTTCTTGTCTTGCAACATTTTGTAGGTTCAAAGTGTTCAGACAAATTTGTTCTTTTGGAGCATGAGATTTTATTGTTTGAGGAAGTCTCATAGAAAGAGGCTTTTGGGTTTGTGATAGTGACCTTTCTAACCGAGTGATTTCTTCAGAGGTACCTAGTCCCTTAGAGGGTTCATGTTGTTTTGAAAAATTTAAGGCATCTTTCATGTTTGAGAAACCTGTGCTCTATTTCCTAGGGAAAGTATTGTTTTCTACCTCTAGAATCTATGGGAGCTCATGCTCTAGTCCTCCCATGCTTTTTCTTATTTAGCTCCCAGATGTCATCATTTTTCAAAAAATTGACCTAATGGATGGAATCGCTCAACTTAAGATTCTCTTCAATTTGGCAGGAAACATCTTGAGCTTCTTCTAGGATTGTAGGTAATCGATCCTTGAGGGAAAATTGTAAAGTTCCTTCCAAGGAGTTAAGGTAATGTTGGAGAATAGCGCTCTTTGGGAGAAAATTGGGCTAAAGTTTGCTAATGAGAGTGTTGAACCTGTCATTGAATTCCCTAACGTCTTCGTCGGTTCGTTTGCAAACTTCAAGGTATTGAGAATAAAAGGAGGCTATACTTTCTTCTTTACCCCATCTCTTCATGAAATCCCGTTTCAAATCTTCAGGGGTTTTGAGGCTTCCACTTGGGAGTTTGTTAATCCAGGTTCTGGCACTCCCGGTGAGTGAGTTCAAGAAAAGTCTCATAAACGTGTCAGGGTGTTCTTCTCCTAATTGATGAAACTCATACGCCTCACAAAATTTAGTCCAATGTGAGTTGCCATAAGATCCCACTTCTCTCGGGAATCTAGGTATCCAGGAATCAGCTCCTTTTGGGAGATCATGTAATCCACCTTGGGTGTTAGCTAGGTCCAAAGGGCCAAAAAGTTCTTTGGGAGACCATTTGGGAGGGGCCATGGGGACAATAGGAACTACAGGAGAAGGAAGTGTGTACTGACGTCCGTTACGGGTCGTCATCAGTGGAGTCGCCAGACAATCTTCTTGAGATTATCATAGGGATGAGGGGATCACCCTCAGTGGAGTCGCCAGGTAAGCTTTGTAAAATGAAATATTTTGACGAAAGGCTTACCGAAAAAGTGTCGTCTTTGAGGAGAAATGACTCAGTGTTCCCTGACAACGACGCCAAAATGTTATCGCACAATTTGTACTTTCCCAAAAGCCAAAGGCAAGTGGACGGTAAATTGGCGTTGTTATCGCACAGTTTGTAGCTGGGGAGAAAGGCTATAAAGTAGGAGGCCAAATTGGCGTAACAGGAACCTATCCCACCCAATGTCACCACGATGGGGAGGTTCTTTCTCTTTAGTGAGGTAAGGCCCAGGGGAGACGTCCCCGGTGACCTGGGGTTTTGAAGAGGCTAAAGGATAATCAGACAATGACAAGTTTGCCCCTTCACAGATCACCACCAGAACAGATAGTCCGGCTTATAGCCAACAAAGACAACCAAGTAGAATCCCTGCCCGAGAACAAAGAAACAATAAACTGATATATGCAGGCTTTGGTTAGTACTTCATATATATCAAAGACTATCTGATATTCAATATAAGCAATTTGAAAGTAAATGTTGACGAAGTCAATGTTTACGAAATGGCAATAAAAGTAATGTCAGTTCACCAATAAATACTAGAACGATATGACATTCAATGCAACAAATCAATACTTAACTCAATTAATGCCTTTAACTACCATTTAATTGCTCATAACATGAAACGTTGTTGCATTAAAGATGTAATAACCAAGGATGACGTCAACAACTAGGGTTAGTAAGTTAGTTGAGCTTAGGGTTAGTGTACTTAGGGTTTGAAATTCAAGTTTTGAGAGAGTTTGTGATCAAGTTCCACTTCAACGCTGGAGGTCTTGAGATCAGTGCCTTCTGGGGTAATATGGAGTCAATTTCAAGGAGGACGCAAGGGTTGAAGGAGGATGCAAGGGTTGAAGGAGGACGACTAAGGACAGGAGGGAAGAGCTCTGAAGTGCTGCTATGGCAGGGCCTCAGAGACAAAACCCTAGGGGAGAGAGGCTCACTCCGGTGTTGCTATGGCAAGGCCTCATGCTCTCTCCTCCTTCCTTAGATGGAAAAAAATGCTAGCATGAAAGATAAAGTCAAGACAAGAGAGTCAAATGAGGGAGAGTGTTGCTACAGCAAGGCTCTATCATCAAACCCTAGAAGAAAAACGACCCTAAGTGTAGATAACCTAGGCCTGGGACGTCTTCTCCTTCTTGAGCTCAAACAGGTACGGCTAGCAAAGGGGAAGAGGAGAAAGGAGTGTAGCTACGGCTAGGCTCTCTTTTCCTCTTCAATGGCTGAAAAATTCTCTATCAGGGGACATGAGACAAGGACCTACCTGTGCGCTTGTCACCTACAGTTTTTAATCTACAAATTATAAACATATGCAAGAATATAAGACTACAACCATTCATTCAAGAAGTTTTGCAGAAAAAAACACACTTACATATCACCATGAAATAGTATGCAAACCCTAGTTGCAACACCTTCCTTCAAGAGAATTGCCAAAATATGCCAAAAAGTCTTCCGTCAACAAGTGCGCCTTCCTTAAACCAACAAAATACCCAAGATAGGGCGCAAATTTTAGAACTCACTAATGAGTGAGTGAGTTGTGATGATAAAATGAGAGTGAAAATCTCTCATTTATACAAAACCTTGACCTAATTTTACATTTTAGGTCGGGTAAAAGGCCGACAAGGCCAAATTATCAAAATCATATTGTTTTACATTAAATTGTCAAATTAAAACCCTAATTGAGCTATAAAGAGATAAGAAGCCCCTTTAAGGGAGGCGTTAGCCCCTTCTAGGGAAAATGGGGCATCCTGGAGTAAAACGGTAGCCCTCCTTGGGCTTCTCTAACCTGCCACACGTGCCAATACTACCCAGTCTGCCTCCCAAAATGTCCATACTGTTGGATGACATCATGGGTATGATGGGTGACGTCCTAGGCCTTCCAAGGCCAATGTTCCACCGAAAAGGGAAAATCCCCCTAGGTTAAGCTTCGATGGGGTGCCTTTGGTAGAACATCCTCTTCTTCTCCGGTGCAAGACACTGATCCATCTTTGTCTCGTATTTGCCCCATGTTGGGGTCTTAGCATCTATCTGATGGGCTCTTCAGCCCCATGGAAGTCCGAACTGATCATCTCCCCATGTGTACCGGTCCAAATGGTACCTGTCCGTCGGGTATGGTCCTGCACATAAGGCTACGCCCTCCATGGGCTCATCAGTCACAGGGATCATAACAATGTCAATGACATTTCATCATTAATATTATTAAACACATGCATAAAATCCCTAATACATCAGTCAATAGCTCAAAGACGATACACAAGCCTACAATACAAGTCTGGGGAAAAGACAAGGCGTCCTATTGGGCTAGTGTCCACAGGAAAAGGAAAGTTCCAAGAAAGATCTCTTCCAAGCCATGTAAGTGGGTGGTGTGGTCAGGGGATGTCCAAGCATGTGGGTGCAATGATGGCTAAGGGTGCAAAGATGTTACCTGTGGGTGCCTTTGTAGAAGGCGAGTTGTCCCTGTCATGGATGCATTTTTTTTGAGCCCATTCTTGCCTTTATTCTTTTATTTTCTTTTTTGGTTCAAAAGCTAATCAGGGGACATTGCCTTGGCATGGCGACCAAAGCTGACAACATTACCCACAAGTACTTTCGCAGAGATGAGAAGGTTGGCTCGTGATGAGACCCCCTTTCCCTTGGCCATGCAACCAAGAGTCACTGCCCTGGTGTGGTAACCAGCTGGTGGCAATGTCATACTGCTAGGTACCTATGGACCTAATAGGCTGGCTCGTGATGAGACCCCCTATCCTCTTATTAGGTCTTGTTTTATTATTTTTTTGGGTCCCTCTTGTTTCTTGCTGAGAATCTTTTTATTGCTTTCTTGGGGATCCTTGGGCAAAGCATCTCGAGGGTTATTCTTAGGCTTTTATCTTTTACCAGCTTGCTTTTACCTTCTGGGCCTTTAGCTCCTTCTTCCCACGAGGTAAGGTGTAGTTCTGAAAATAGGTCAACCCAATGCCCGGACAAGGGGAATGGGATAGATGAGCGGGAAACAAGATGTAAAAGTGGTAGTATGATGGGAGTGGACGATGGATTTTCAGAATTCCCCCAATGGCAAACCAAAACCTACAGACACATGCTTGCTAGGGCACCCTTTCAATCCCCCCAAACATGGTCAAGTGGACAAATGTTAGATTCAAGCAGTCGTTAGAGATAAGAGGAACCAGATGCATATATTTAAAGGTTTCAATGATCAAAACTGACACATACCATGATACCTGGACCAATTACCTCATGGAGCAAGAACTTCTTCTGACACAGGACCATTCCGATGGTGATGGATGTTGCTGCTGCTGTCAAGACAAAAAATGATGGGAGAAAAAGATGGGCCCTCCAGGGCTATGCTCAGGTCAATCCTGCTCTCGGTACTCAATGTCTGGGACCTGTGGGCCTTGAGACATGATCTCCTAGTTATCCCTAAAAAGTGGGGATAACATCTGGCTCCAACTCGGGGACATGTGCTCACTGTAGAGCGCATGAGAACCTCAGCATCTTTGGCATAACCTGCAGACTTGCTCAATCTCGATAGGGGTATCAGTAACAAAATTGGGGCGGTAATGCCACCCCAACATACATATAGATGTATATATAGGCTGAAAGAAAATAATTAGTAAGTGTGAATATAAAAGCAAACTAACATGCAATGCAAATGATATAATACACGAGTGCAAAATGCCTACTTACCTGAACTTAACTGTGAAGTCAGGTCCCCCCACCTTGGTGGGGTTTGAGGAGGTGCCCGCTGATAGGTAATGGGTGCCTTCTTCCCTCCAAAATGGACAAGTAATATGAGTCGTCAACTGATTCCATTCCAACTTTGAAGGGTCCGAGCCATGACTGAGCACTTTCTTTTACATTAGTTGGCTCTCCTTTCTGGGTATCCCACATCCATACCATGTCTCCTTCCTTGCACTTTCTGATTTTGTATTTGGTCGTCCCTTGGACCACCCTGGTGTATTGTGCTGAGGGAGGAGGGTGGGCTTCTGCTGTAAACACTTCCTGCTGAGATGGGCGGATTTGTACGTCATCTTCAACTTTCTTTAATATCTTCACCGTCCCAATCTCTTTGCTCTTGAATTCATCCAGGAGTTGTTGGTATTCTTCTTTCTTGGGCCATTTGATCTGATCAAAGTCCTCTTCCGTTTCAAAGGGCATATCTTCTGGAGAATACTTTTGAAGAGTTTATATCATCTCGTCTTCTGCCTTGTCATTGTTGACGGGGTGAGTAATATCTTGCACATGGTCTCTGGTTATTGGCACATTTAGGAGACGGCCTATTGTTCCATTTTTTAAAGGCAATTTCAAAAACGTGAGGTCCATCTTGAGAGTGCCACCCAACATTGCAGCGGATTTCCTAGACAACAACATTCCCCACACATCTGGGACGTCAACTACCACGATGTCAATGTGGACTACTTTCTCTGGGTACTCCTTAAGGCAAACTTCCACATTCTCGACTACCCCATGTGTGGGTATGGCTTTAGATTCGAAGCCACATACATTCCTGTAAGGTCGTGTGACCTTCAAACCCATTTGTCGCATGACTTTAAGTGACATCATGTTGGCACCTGCCCCTGTATCTAACATTCAATTGTTGAGGCTTTTGTTGTTCATCATTAAAGTCATGAAGAAGGGAGGGTTCTCACCATATTGGATCTTGAAATGATCGTCTTGCAACATAATAGGGGGGTCCATGGGTTCATTTGATCTCAGAAAGAAAGTGTCAAAGTGTTCTTTGATAGACAGGATCTTAATGGCTTCTCTGAGGGGAACGTTTACATGCATTTTTGATAATGCCCCTTCGAAGTCAAAGTTTAGGTCAACCTTCCCAGCCTTGGATGTCTTGGGAAGGAGAATTTCCAAGAGTGGGGGCTTTGCCCGGTCAACAGTAGGTTGGTTCAACTTCTTTCTTCTGTACACCTAG
>JASDQU010257821.1:0-12276 GCA_032191745.1 Picea mariana | reverse complement strand
ACCCCCTATCCACCAACTAAGCCTTGAGTTTTATCTTTTTATGGGTCCCCCCTTTTTTCTTGCTAAGAAGCCTTTTAATGCTTTCTTGGGGATCCCTGGGCGAAGCATCTCAAGGTTTGATATTTTGGCTTTTAACTTTTTCCAACTACTTTTACCCTCTGGACCTTTAGCCCCGTCTTCCCACAAGGCAAGGTACAACCCTTTACTAGCTTGGCAAACCCAATGCCTGAACCAATGTAGGGGAAAGATGAGAGGAAAGATGATGAAATGTGATAAGTATGATAGGAATGGACGATGAACTTTCATAAACCCACCTAGTGGAAACTCATTCCTAGGGGAACCAACTTGCTAGGGCATTTTGTCGTCCCCCCAGGTATGGACAAGTCAAAAGGCATAAAGTCCAAGCACACGTCATGAATCAAAAGAGAATTAAATGTAGACATTCACATGTTTTGAGAATCAGAGTGACACATACCATGATACCTGGACTCATTACCTTGTAGAGCAAGACCCACTGCTACTTCAGAACCAGGCCGATGGGATGGATGTTGTTGCTCCTGACAGAATAGAGGCATTGAAGAAGAAGGATAGGCCCTCCAGGGTCGGGCTCAAGTCAATATGGCTCTTGGTACTCCATGTCTAGGACCTGTGGGCCTCGAGACATAATCTCCTTAGTTATCCCTAGGATAGGGGATAACATTTCCCACCTAGCTCTAGCAAATTAACCTTGACTTGAATAAAAAATGATAGCACAATGTAAAAGAGCTTACCAATTCAAGGAAAAAGCTAAGACAAACCACCGCAATAGCTAGAGAAAATCCTTCCAAAGCTAGCACATCACTTCCATCAACCAATAATCCAAGAGATAGCCATAAACAAGAGCACAAGAGAGAGAACTAGCCAAAGAGAGCGAAAATTCCAGTCCAATGCTTCTTCAAATGGGAGAGTTATGTGTTAAAATGAGATCTTATGATCTCTATTTATACAAAATGTCACTAACATAGTTTGTTCACATAATATTAGGGTAACCACAAGATTAGGGGTCAACAACCCTAATCTTGCCCCTTTACACAAATAATCATTTAATAATTCATCTTTAAATTCACTTTTACACAAAAAGAAACCCAAACTTAAGGTGACGTCACCCCTTTAGGGGACGTTTTGACACTAGGAGCAAGTCGTTGGTGTTGGAGAAGTGTAGTTAGGCTTCCCAAAGCCACATGTCAATCATCCAAGTCATTTCTTCATGGTCAAAGCCTCATTCTCCTCAAAACATCCTTGGGTCAATGAATAACAACCTCACCACCAAACCTTAGCCCTCTTAGATGACGTCATGCCTCCAAAGGTGACGTTTTTCTCTTCTAGGAAAAATGTTTGGCATGTGAGGGCTAGGTTATGTCGTCCACAATGTCTTCTAGGCCTCCGAAATTTCATCTCTCTCATCCGGCATGCGGGCCCTTGGCATCCAACCTGTGGGCTTCAAGCCCCATGGAAGCCCAAGCTAGGCTTGTTCCTCCAAAATTGTCCACCAACTAGGTCCTACAAAGACAAATAGGCATGCCCTCCAAGGATCTCAAGAAAAACTATCATGATAAATAAATTAAGTTAATAAATGAGCCACCTAAGCATGTGTATCAAAGATTATCCTGTCAAACAATTAAGTGCTCAAAGACATTATGCGACTTGCCAGGATTGGATATGAGGGGGTTGACGAGGTGTCCTATTGGGTAGATCTTTCCTAGATCAAGGAGTGTTTCCCAAGTGATACCTTTCTAAGCCATGTAAGTGGATGAAGTGGTTAAGGATCAAGACTCATTGGGCATGGAGTTCATGACATACAAGGGGTTGTAGTATCTCATTCATGGGTGCCTTTGTAGAGGGTGTGTGGCACCTTTGTTCGCAATGCAATTTTTCCAAGCCCATCGTTTTTCCATTCTTTGTTTCTTTCATAATTTAAGGACAAGTTGAAGGTCATTGTTATGGCGTGGTGTCCAGATAATGACAGTGTCACCCACAAATGCCTAGCGGAAATGAGAAGGTTGGCTCGTGATGAAACCCTCTTTCTCTCAGCTATGCAATTGAGAGCCATTACCCTGGCTTGGTGACTAGATGATGGTAATGTCATACCTCTAGATATCCATGATCATGATAGGTCGGCTCGTGATGAGACCTCCTATCCTCCAACTAACCTTTTAAGCATTCATAATCATTATTCTTGTGGGTCACCCTTTTCTTACAGATAAGTGTTTCATTGCTTTCTTGGGTGATCCACAGGCGAAGCATCTGGAAGGTTTATAAGTAGGATTTTATCTTTTACCCAACAACAATCCCTCCGGGCCTTCAGCCCCTTCTTCCCATAGAATGAGGGACAACCGCTTCTTGGGTCAATACACCCTAAAATCCCAAGAGATAAGGAAATGGGGGGGTTTAAGTGATGAAAAGTGGTAAGTATGATTGGGAATGGTATGATGGCTATTCAAGGGAGTTCCTAGTAGCAAACCCATCCCAATGAAAGACCACTTACTAGGGCACAATGTTAATCACCAAGGTGAAACAAGGAAAAAGACATAATGTCCAAGCATATGTCATGAAATCTAAAGCATTCTAAGATACAACATACTCAAATGCCTCAAATATTGAAATGAAACTCGCCATAATACCTGACTTGTACCTCATGGAGCAAGGCCCATTGCCTTCCGGAAGCCAGTGAGTGTGGTGGATATCATCCTAAAAATCCCTGACCTGTGGTGGTGAGAAGGGTCTACATTTGTGCAAGTGGATACTGCTAGTCATGTAGTTTCTCAACACTCTATATCTTTAACCCGAGGGCCTCGAGATATGATCTCCTTAGTTATCCACAAAATGGGGATAACATCTGGCTCCTACTTGGGGACATGTGCTTGCCGTAGAGTGCATGAGAACCGCAACATCCCCTGGTAGACCTGTGCCTGCCAAAACTCAAACAAAAGCATCAGAGCATCTAGGGTGGTTCTATCACCCTTCATTTATATACAAAAAAATAAAAAATGAAAACTAATGTAGAAAAGAAAAATTGACATTTTTTCAAAAATCTCTAAACTAAGCATGAAATCAATATGCAAGTAGATCAAAATGAAAATGAAATGCATCTAAACTAATATGAGAAATCAAGATGCAAATGCAGGGGAAAAAAAGATGACCTACCTACTTACCTGGGGCATGGGCCCTGAAGAAGTCATGTGATCTGAACATAAGGTTGGAGAAGAGATCCATCCACTAGTAATGGGATCTTTCTCCCATCCAAGGTCGTCAGATAGTATGTTTCTTTATCGGACTTCTTCTTAATAATGTAAGGGCCAAGCCATGAGTTGTTGTCTCTTTGGTCATACTTGGGCTTGAACTTTCTTTTGTCCCTCATGAGCACAAGACTTCCTTCACTGAAATTGATGCAAGGTGTACTCTCAATGTGTGAATATGAAGGAGGTTCTGTGCTGACCATCCCTTTGATGTTTTCCTTTCATTCTTCATCTTCTTTCTTTAAAATCTGGATAGACCCTGACTCCTTCCCATGGTATTTTGCAAGTTTTTCTTTGTATTCATCTATTTTTGGGAGGAGCATATCTATGGAGTCGTCCTGCATGAAGGTTAGCTTGGATATTTCATACTTAATGATCCGTGGAGGCACATCGTAATCACACTCACTAACATAATCAGGGCCATTAGGATCTATCACATGTTTATCATTCTTTTCTCGGTTGTGCAAGATGTCATAAGTGCCATCATCCATGGGGATATATGCATGGGTAAGGTCCATTCTAAGGAAAACTTCAAGGGTGGACGACCATCTCCTTGATAGGAGCATTCCCCAAGCATCCGGAACATCGATCAGTACTATGTCCATGAGGAGGCTGATATGTGGAAAATCAATCAGAAAAATCTCAATGTCCTCACATACCCCGAGAACCTTGACCTTTTTAGAATCAATACCGCATACATTGCCATAAGGTTGGGTTGTCTTCAAACCAAGTTGTTCCATCACCTTCAATGACATGACATTCATTGAGGCCCCAGAATCAAGCATGTAGTTGTTCGAGCGGAGGCTACTCATGCCTAATGAAACATAGAAGGGAAGATTCTTGTCCCTTGGCTGATCGAGATACATGGTGTTCAAGATGATAGGAGGATCTTCCTTCTCGGTTGGCACCTGTAAAACTTTCAAAATTTCCCTTTTTACAGAAGAGATCTTACACATCTCTGTCACTGGAACCGTCATATTCAGTTTTTCAAACATGCTTGAAACATCTATATTTAACTAAATCTCGTCTGTAGGAGTTGTTTTAGGAAGAAACTCATGTATTGGAGGTGGAAGTGGTGGTGCCACCTTCTTTGCTGATGGAAGAGGAGTGTTAGGCTGTGATGGAGGGGCTGCAACTTTGTTAGAGATGGCTCTTGCTCCATGAGGTAATGAGTTCGAGTATCATGGTATGTGTCACTTTGATCATCAAAACCTTTGAATATGTGCATATGTTTCCTTTTATTTCTAACAAATGCTTGGATCTTACACTTGCCCACTTGACCATGTCTGGGGGGATTGACAGGATGCCCTAGTAAGCCTGTGCCCATAGGTTTTGGTTTGCCATTGGGGGAGGGTTTCTGAAAAGCCATCGTCCGCTCCCATCAAGACACCACCTTTTCATCTTGCTTCCCACCCATCTATCCCTTGCACTTGTCCGGGCAATGGGTTGACCTATTTACAAGATTGCACCTTACCTCGTGGGAAGAAGGGGCTAAAGGCCCAGAAGGTAAAAGCAAGTTGGCAAACGATAAAAGCCTAAGAATAAAACCTCGAGATGCTTCGCTTAGGGATCCCCGAGAAAGCAATAAAAGGCTTCTCAACAAGAAACAAGAGGGACCCGTAAAAATAACAAAACAAGACCTAGTCAGAGGATGGGGGGTCTCATCACGAGCCAGCCTATTAGGACCATGGGTGCCTAGCAGTATGACATTACCACCATTTGGTTACCATGCCAGGGTAGTGACTCTTGGTTACATGGCCAAGGGAAAGGGGGTCTCATCACGAGCCAATCTTCTCATTTATGCAAAAGTACTTGTGGGTAACGCTGCCACCATTGGTCACCACGCCAGGGCAATGTCCCCTGATTAGCCTCTTGAAGAAAAAACAATAAAGAATAAAAGAATAAAGGCATGGGCTTGGAAAGATTTGCATCCAGGACAGGTGCAACTCACCTTCTACAAAGGCACCCACAGGTAAAACCTTGCATCCCCTGCTCCCACTACACCCACTTGCCAGGACATCCCTTGACCACCTCACTCACTTACATGGCTCCGATGAGCTCTCTTTCGGAAACTTTCCTTTTCCAGTGGACACTAGCCCAATAAGACGTCTTGTCATTTTCCCCAAACTTGTATTGTAGGCTCGTGTAATGTCTTTGAGCTTTTAACTGATGTATTAGGGATTTTATGCACATGTTTAATAATATTGATGATGAGATGTGATTGAAATTGCTATGATCCCTGTGACTTATGAGCCCATGGAGGGCATAGCTGTTGATGTGCAGGATCATGCCCGACGGATAGGTACCATGTTGGACAGGTACACATGGGGAGATGATTAGTTCGGACCTCCATGGGGCTGAAGGGCCCACCAGATGGATGCTAAGACCCCAGCAGGGGGCAGAGACAAGATAGAAGGGTTTGCACAAGAGAGAAGAAGGGCGTCTTGCAAAGGCACCCCGACAGAGCTTGACCTAGGGGGGTTATGCCCTTTTTCAGTGGAACGTTGGCCTTGGAAGGCCTAGGACGTCACCCATGAGTTCCATGATGTCATCCTTGCTTCATGGATGTTTTGGTAGATGGACAGGGCAGTTTGGCACGTGTGGCAGCTTGGAGAAGCTCAAGGAGGGCTAACATTTTGCTCCTGGAGGCTGCATTTGCCCTAAAAGGGGCTAATGTCACCCTAGAAAGGGGATGACATCCTTCTGTTGCTTGATTAGGGTTTTAATTTGACATTTTAATGTAAAAACAATATAATTTAGTATTTTGGCCTTGTCGGCCTTTTTATGACCTAAAAGTGAAATTAGGTCATGATACTGTATAAATTGAGGGTTTTTTCTCTCATTTTTTCATCATCTTTCACTCACCACTTGGTGAGGTCTGAAATTTGCGCCCTCCTTAGGGTTATTGGCTGAAATTGTGAGGTGCACTTGTTGAAGGAAGACTTTCTTGGCATATTTTGGCATTTCTCTTGGTGGAAGGTGTTACAACTAGGGTTTTGCTATTGATTTTTTGGTTAAATGTAAGTGAATTTCTGCAAAACTTCTTGTTTGAATGGTTGTAGTGTTATTTTCTTGCATTTATTGTTATAATTTGTTGAATCAAACCCTAGGTGACAAGCACACATTGAAGGTCCTTGTCTCATGTCCTAACCAAGGTTTTAAGCCATTTTATTTGCTGAAGTGAGATAGAGCCTTGCCTTAGCAACACTCTATTCTTTCTTTCTAGCCCTTGCTGAAGAGGATTGAGCCTTGCCATAGCAACACTCAATCCATCTTCTTCTATGCTAGCTGTTTTTCTTATTTGTTGATCTAAGAAGGAGAAAACGCACCAAGGCCTAGTTCCCCTACACGTCACTCTCAAACCCTCTTATCTTAGATCAATCATCATTCAGCTAGCCGTTTTTTTCCATTGAGCCAAGGAAGGAGGAGAGAGCACCGAGGCCTTGCCATAGCAACACCAAAGTGAGCCTCTCTCCCCGAGGGTTTCATTCTTGAGGCCTTGCCATAGCAACACCTCAAGGTCTAACCCTCTTGTCCTTAGCTTTACTACCTTTACTTGATCCTTCAGCCTTTGCATCCTCCTTTTGACTCCATATGCCCTAGGAACGCACTGATCTAAGCCCTAGTGTGATCTCAAAACAACTTCTAATACTTTGAACAAACCCTAACTTTACTAACCCTAGCCTAAAACTAATCTTCTAACCCTATATGATGTCGTCTTCTTTAATGCTACAAACGTCTTATATGCAACATTTATTTTCATCTTTAAAAACAATTGAATGGTTGGCTAAAGCGTTGTTCCTAAAGTGTTGATATTGTTACATTGAATGCCATTAGCATTTATTGTGAAGTGATATTGTAATCATTGCTATTGTACAACTTCGATTTGCTTCATCAATAATATTGTTTACCAATTGCTTATTATCAGAAAGTCATTTATCATATGAAGTACTAACTAGCAAGCAAGCTTGCACATGTAGTTTCATTGTTGCTTTGTTCTTGGGCAGGTGACACTTCTTGGTTATTACTTCCGGTTATCATTATTGGCTATAAGCCAGACTTTCTGATCAGGTGGTGACTTGTGAGGGGGAAATTATCTTTTATCTCTTAAGCCTTTTGCCTTCTCAAAACCCCAGGTCACCGGGGACGTCTCCCCTGGGCCTTACCTCCCTAAACAGAAAGAACCATCCCATTGAGGTGACATTGGGTGGGATCGGTTCCAGTTACGCCAGTTTGACCTCTTTTCAGCCATCCATTATCCTAACTACAAATTGCGCGATAACAATCCTCTTTCAAGTAATTGATCAAAACAACCATCAAAACCTATTCTTTGAGCTTCCTACTAACCATTTCTAACCCTAGAATAGCCTAAACTACTAACAATATTGTTGTTGTTACTAAAGTAAGCTAAAACCATTAATTGCAGCATTAAAAGCTTCTAAAAGCAATTGAAAAGGCTGATTTAGACATTGTCTTGTTTGCTTCTAATAAATGCTAGTATTATGATTTCAATGGTTGATGATTCTTAGTCATTTTGAAGCTATTTCAAGGCATTTCATGTGAAGTATTGCCTCATTAATATTTCTTTTATATTTTTCTGTTTACTTCATCATTATCAGTCAATTGCTTTATTTGAGAAAGTCTATTGTTTTATGAAGTGCTAACCAACAAGCTGTACTTGCAACATATATAGTTTCTTGTTGCTTTGTTCCGGGAAGGTACACCTTGACATATTATCATTTCATTGGTTGTAAAACCGAGACTATCTGATTGGTGGTGATTTGTGAGAGGGGATCTTTATCTAGCCATTTTGACCTTGCCTTCTCAACCCCCTAGGTCACTGGGGACTTCTCCCTTGGGCCTGCCACCCTAAATAGAAAGAGACATCCTATTGAGGTGACAGTGATAGGATACACCGAGTCAATATTCCTCATACGACACTTTTTTTTGGTAAGCCTTTCCCCAAGAATCTTTATCTTACAAGCTTACCCGACGACTCCACTGAGGGTGATTCCCTCATTCCTTTGATAATTTCAAGAAATTTATCTGGCGACTCCTCAATCCACAAGGAGGTACAACAACCCTCCCCAATCCTTTAGAAGAAAGCCTCCCTGAAACTCTCCTGTAGTAAAATCACTTTTCGGAGGCAATCTTCCCTTAAACACAATGTCTTGCACCGGAACTCAGACCGCAATTCCAAACCAAGCCAATAACCAAAGACAATGGTCATCCAATCTTTTCAAACCACTAGACATGACAACTATACCAGGCTACCCTAGGCAAATGCCCCCCAAGTATGAAAAATGGTTGCCTAAATTCACCGGAAATGATGTAATCAGTGTCGAGGATCACATGAGCAATTTTTGGGCATTCTTCCAGCTTCATCCCATTATTGATGATGCTGAAGATTTGGCTATGAAATTGTTCTCTGCTACCCTCCATGATGGTACATGGCGCTGTTACAATAGTCTTCCTGATGGCAGTATTAAAACCATGGATAAGTTAGAAGAAGTTTTCCTCAAACGATGGAGTATCAAGGAAGACCCCAACATGCTACTGATAAGGCTGGATAACCTCGTAAAACAGGAGAATGAGACCATTAGAGAATTCCACAGCAGGTTTGAAACCCTGTTGCAAAAAATCCCTGTGAGTCATCATCCATCTCATAGTTTCATTTTGTTCATTTATACCAAAGCCTTTACCGGTCAACTAGGGTATCTCCTCAGAGATAAAAATCCTCAAATGATCCAAGAAGCCTAAGAAGTAGCCACAAGGATCGAAGACAACCTTTTATCATCCAAAGTTGAACCTTTCTCAGCCCCAAGAGTCAGAATGGACACTAAACCTAAGATAGTTCACAATGCTGAACCTACCTCAGACATCATTGCTAGCTTGGAAAAGTTGCAACTGACTGTAGATGGCATGGTAAAAACCCAAGAACTAATGATTAATAGGATTGTCAATCTATAAAAGACTCAACATCAAGCCCCTAGGGTTCCATACAAGGGTCAATTCCTGAAAGGGAACCAAGTTTTCAGACCAAAGAATGATCAAGAGGTTCCAAATACTTTAGCTCCTGCAAATGTGGTGGATGAAAACCCTTGGTGCCTGCAATGCAGTGAGTCACACTGGAAAATGAATGTACTTACAACAATGGAGGTCATGACCAAGTAAACATAATGGACCATACCATAGAGGACCCCCAAATCTACCTTAATATTTCCCCTGAGGAACATCAAGAGGGCATAAAGGAAGCAACTAGGAAGGCTAGGATGGAGGTGATAAATAACCTGGACCAAGAATCAAGAGAAAAGTTGAAGAAACAAGAGTTCCAAGTGTATACTAGACAAAAGAAATTGAACCAACCTCTCTCTACCAGTCCTGTAGTAGCCCAAACGAGGCCTCCACCCATGAACATTCTCCTTCCTAAGAATCCTCCCAAGACTGAAAGAGTGGACTTAAACTTTGACTTTGAAGGGGCATTATCCAAGATGCATGTGACCATCCCCTTAAGAGAAGTCATCAAGGTACCATTCGTCAAAGAAAGATTTGATAATTTTTTCAAAGGATCAGATGGACCAATGGACCCTCCTATTATGCTACAAGCTGATCATTTTAGGGTCCAGTATGATGAACACCCACCTTTCTTCACGACCTTATTGATAAATAACAAATGCCTCAATAACTGTATGCTGGATTCAGGGGCAGGTGCCAACATGATGTCTCTAAAGGTCATGGAACAATTGGGCCTAAAAGTCACACGACCTTACAGGAATGTGTGTGGCTTTGAGTCTAGATCCATACCCACACATGGGGTGATTGAAAATGTGGAAGTATGCCTTGGAAGATACCCCGAGAGAGTGATCCATATGGACATTGTGGTAGTAGATGTCCCAGATGTGTGGGGAATGCTGTTGTCCAAGAAATTTGCTGCAATGTTGGGAGGTGTTATCCCCCATTTTTAGGGATAACTAGGAGATCATGTCTCAAGGCCCACAGGTCCTAGACATGGAGTACCGAGAGCCGGATTGACTTTAGCATGGCCCTTGAGGGCCCACCTTTTCTTCCTTTCAGCGCCTCTATCTTGTCAGCAGCGGTAGCATCCATCACCATCGGCTTGGTCTTGTGTCAGAGATAGTTCTTTCTCCATGAGGTAATGAGTCAGTGTATCATGGTATGTGTCACTTTGATCATCAAAGCCCTTGAATATGTGCATCTGATTCCTTTTATTTCTAACAAATGATTGGATCTTATACTTGCCCACTTGACCATGTCCGGGGGGATTGATAGAATGCCCTAGTAAGCCTGTGCCTGTAGGTTTTGGTTTGCCACTGGGGGGATTTCTGAAAAGCCATCGTCCGCTCCCATCATAGCTCCACCTTTTCATCTTGCTTCCCGCTCATCTGCCCCATTACACTTGTCCAGGACTTGGTTGACCTATTTTCAGGATTGCACCTTATCTCATGAGAAGAAGGGGCTAAAGGCCCAAAAGGTAAAAGCAAGCTGGCAAAAGATAAAAGCCTTAGAATAAAACCTCAAGATGCTTCGCCCAGGGATCCCCGAGAAAGCAATAAAAGGCTTCTCAACAAGAAACAAGAGGGACCCGTAAAATAATAAAACAAGACCTAGTCAGAGGATAGGGGGTCTCATCACGAGCCATCCTATTAGGTCCATGGGTACCTAGTAGTATGACATTACCACCAGCTGGTTACCACACCAAGGTAGTGACCCTTGGTTGCATGGCCAAGGGAAAGGGGGTCTCATCACGAGCCAACCTTTTCATTTATGTGAAAGTACTTGTGGATAACACTATCACCACTGGTCACCACGCTAGGGCAGTGTCCCCTGATTAGCCTCTTGAAGAAAAAGAAATAAAGAATAAAACAATGAAGAATAAAAGGCATGAATGGGCTTGGAAAAAATTGCATCCAGGACAGGTACAACTCGCCTTCTACAAAGGCACCCACAGGTAAAGCTTTGCACCCTCTGCTCTCATTGCACCCACTTGCTTGGACATCCCTTATCCACATCACCCACTTGCATGGCTCGAATGAAGTCTCTTCCGGAAACTTTCCTCTTCCAGTGGACACTAGCCCAATAGGACGCCCTGTCACTTTCCCCAAACTTGTATTGCAGGCTTGTATAATGTCTTGGAGCATTTAACTGGGATAATAGGGGTTTTATGCACATGTTTAATAATATTGATGATGAGATGTGATTGACATTGCTATGATCCCTATGACTTGTGAGCCCATGGAGGGCGTAGCTGTTGATGTGCAGGATCATGCTCGACGGACAGGTACCATGTTGGACCGGTACACATGGGGAGATGATCAGTTCGGACCTCCATGGGGCTGAAGAGCCCACCAGATGGATGTAGAGACCCCATCAGGAGGCAGTGATAGGAAAAAAATGGTCATAGGCTTTGCACCGGAGAAGAGGACGTTCCACTAGAGGCACCCTTGCAGAGCTTGACCTAGGGGGGTTGTGCCCAGGACGTCACCCATGATGATCATGATGTCATCCAACCTTGTGGATGTCTTGGGAGGCAGATTTGGCAGTATTGGCACGTGTGGCAGGGTGGAGAAGCCCAAGGAGGGCTAACGTTTTGCTCTAGGATGCTGCATTTGCCCTAGAAGGGGCTAACGTCACCCTAAAAGGGGCATGACATCTCTCTTTAGCTTGATTAGGGTTTAATTTTGAACATTTAATGTAAAACAATATGATTTTTGGTATTTTGGCCTTGTCGGCCTTTTTATGACCTAAAAGTGAAATTAGGTCATGCTACTGTATAAATTGAGGGTTTTTACTCTCATTTTTTCATCATCTAACTGACTCACTCATTAATGAGGTCTGAAATTTGCGCTACACTTGGAGTTCTTGGCTGAAATTGTGAGGCGCACTTGTTGAAGGAAGTCTTTTATTGGCATTTTTGGCATTTATCTTGGTGGAAGGTGTTACAACTAGGGTTTGCTACTTGATTTCTTGGTTAAATGTAAGT
>JASDQU010257819.1:0-14590 GCA_032191745.1 Picea mariana | reverse complement strand
CCTGGAATCATAGTTCAACCTCAATTGAGTGCAACTTTTCCCTAGAGGTTTTGGCTCATTCTAGGATGACCTAAAACCTAAAAAAAATTAAAATGAACAGATTAAGGAGGAACAATTGATTGACTAAAGAAAAAAAAAAAAAAAGAGTAGTGAGAAAGGTTGAGTTTGTCCACGAATTAATGGACTCCCAACCCCATATTGTACAATTGTTCAAATTGGACAAAAACATTAAAATTGAACATAAAATTTTAGTGTTGCTCCCAAAAAAATTTATAACCTATGCAAACCCCAAATGATTTGAAGAAACAAGGTAAATGTAAGTATACTCCTTTCTAGGTGGATTGAAGATTACATTCATATGAATCTATAAAAGTGGGCTAGCAAACTCATAATAGTGAATATAAATATCATTCAATGAAGCCAAACATATGCAAACTCAAATTTAGGGGAGCTTTGTTTGGAGTTATAGTTCCACTTTAATTGAGTGGAATGTTGCCCAGGGGGTTTTGGTCCATTCTAGGACGACCTAACCTCAAAGTTAAAAAATAAAATGAATAGATTAAGGAGGAATAGTTGATCGACTGAAAACAAAAAAGAGTAGTAAAAAAGGTTGAGTTTGTCAACGAATTAGTGAACTCCCAACCCCATATTGGCACAATTGTTCCAATTGGACAAAAACATTAAATCTTCAGATTTCATCCATCATAGATTTCAACTGAAACCCTTACAGTTTACTTGGATCTCACGATCTGTTGAAAAGTGTCCCTATGCATATAGATGACTATCGTCTGTTTGACTATTCGGGCTTCAGTTGTTTCAACGTTTCACCTTTTTCCTTCCTCTGTATCTCGCGACCCACCGACATGTATCCTCCTAGATCTAGCAACCCATAATCACCCTGGCCCTTCAACTCTCCGCACTTCAGAAATCTCAAGTTTCAAACTTGCCTCCTCCTGGACCCACGGTATCTGATGGTGCAGATTCTCCTTGGGTGATCCGACGCTTGAAGCTTACTTAGAACAATCTGACGGCTCACATTTGTTCCTGTTGATCGGACGACTAAGATTCTACTTCGACTCTTCAGCCTTCAAAAATCTCAAATCCTCAAACCTTGATGAGCTCTCTCTCCCAAATGTGTGAAGTGATAAGGCTCATGCACTTTTCTTTGATCAAATGACTATTGATATTTTACATAGTGATCCAACGACCACTGTTGGTTCTCCTCCCAAGATTCTAATTTCTTCCAACTTGAAGATTTATCAGTCTTCAAAGGTTTCGACCTTTTTCCTTCTACGTGTTTTACTCTTGGATCTCATCAACAATTATGAAAATTTTTATCTATTCTGATCTTGATCCTTAAAGGATTATGACTTCCCATGCACTCCTTGCATTCTCTAGATTTCAATAATTCAGATCGAAGGATTTATTGAAAAGAAATTCTTCTTGCCCACCTTGCGTTCCTCTGTTCTGTTTCTTTGATGCTTGGTCGCTTCTTGATGTTGTGCACTCCTTGTAATTGTTCTAAGTTTCCTTTGTTCTCTTTAAACTCCTCTGAGTCAATCCGAGACTCAATCAATGCACTCCTTGCATTTGAGATGCACAACTTGCATACAAGTTTCAGAAGAGAAACAATTGAATCTTATCCAGTTTCGTCATGACTTCATACTATCAGCTTCTCAAATGATCATACATGAATGAAAATGAAATAAATCACATACATAGAATATAACATTCATTCATACATCAAATGAACACAGTCCAAGGATTTGAGACAATTATGTCTATTCTATTCATTCATATATTTCTTCTACTCTACTATGTTCTACTGATCTCTCTAATCTCTATGTCATGATCTCCTAATTTCATAATATTTTTACAATGAAACAATAAAATATCTAAGGACTATCTCCAAGAGCTCTCGTCGTCCTGTCAGTAACATATCCTATCAAACTCTTAGTGGTTACCTACCTTGTCCTATTACAATAACTAACATTTATTTCCAGATAAGAGTCAACACTTTATATATGCACCCCCTTATAGTCCTTCAGACTTTACAAACATGACATATTTAAAAATGTTTCTTTCAAAAATATCTCAACAACTCAATTTAATTCTGAGTTAAATGCTAATGTGAACTCTGTCATGCTGAGATGTCATTCCTTTGCCTCCATGCTTGCGTTTTGACTTTGAAGGTGATGCTCCTGCATCATACTTCTCTGGTTAAAATTTTCATGGACTCTCATCCATGATCTCCTGCACCGTCTTCCACACTTCAAAATATCAGGTTTTGTGACCCAACTAGCATCTTCCAATGGATGATATTCCCACTTCACTAAATACTCAAGATATGTGTTTCTCCTGGTCTTCTTTCCTTCTCTTTGTTCAATGATTTTCTCCATCTGAGGTTTTTCTGCTGTGGGCAATTTTTCTTCCCACTGAACTTCTTTCTGATCATCTAATTCTCCTTCCTCATCTCTCCTATAGGGATACAGGTCTGCAACATTGAATATCAGTGATATCCCAACATTGTCTGGCAACTCAATTTCATAAGCATTGGCTGTGAATTTTCTGAGAATTCTGCATGGTCCTATCTTCTTCATCTTCAACTTGTTATACATTCCCCTTGGAAGCCTTTGTTTTCTCAAATGAGCTAAAACTTCATCTCCAACCTTGAATTGAACTTCTCTCCTCTTTTGATAAAATATTCTCTTATATTTCAGGCTAATGTTCTCTAGTTGTTCTCTGACTCTATCATGGAGTTTCTACATTTATGTTGCAAAATCCTCTGCTCCAGCACTTCTGAACTCATGTTTATTCAGATCTCTAAACTTTTTAATCCCTCTTGGTTGTATACTATACACAATTTCAAATGGACTTTTTCCTGTTCTCTTGTTCATTGAATTGTTCAATGCAAATTATGCTTGTGCCAAAATCTGATCCCATTGACGACCTTTCTCAGTGACTAAACTTCTCAACATGTTTCCCAGACTCATGTTTACTACTTTAGTCTGTCCATCTGTTTGAGGGTGATATGATGAAATAAACTACAAGTTTTTCCTAATCCTCTTCCATAGATTCCTCCAAAAGTGTCCCACAAATTTGGTGTCCCTGTTTGAGACTATGCTCATAGGAAATCCATGTAGTCTCACCACTTCTCTGGAAAAAAAATGTCTATGTTTGTAGCATCATTTGTTTTCTAGCATGGTATGGAATGTGCCATTTTTTAAAATATGTCCACCACAACAAATACAGAATCTCTCCCTTTCTAAGTTCTAGGAAATTCCAAATAAAAATACATGTTGATTGCATCCCATGTTCTCTCTGGAATTGGTAATGACTAATACAAACCATTGTTATGTTGTCTTCCTTTTGCATACTGACAAATTTTTCATTTGTTCACAAAAATTTTCACCTCTTCCCTCAAGCTCGGCCAATAATATTAATTCCTCGGTTGTGCAAATGTCTTATCATGACCGAAATGTCCAACTAAACCTCCAATGTGTTTCTCTTTCAGCAAATTATCTCTCATTGAGCATTTCAGTATGCACAATTGGATTCCCTTGAACAATAATCCATCCTCGATCAAATATTCAGTCCATGGGCTTCTGTCTCCCAAAAAAGGATTCTTGTATGCCTCATAACCTTCCTTAAAATATTCATCTTCTTTATACATATCCTTGAAATGTTCAAACCCTCATGTATCCACTTGGAATTCCTGTACAATCAAACTCCTCCTGCTCAAAGCATCTGCAACTTTGCTAGCAGTTCCATCAATATGATTAATAAAAAAAGTAATATTTTGAATATATTCTACCCATTTAGCGTGTCTTTGATTCAAATTTTTATTCCTAGTAATAAACTGCAAAGCTTGGTTATCAATGTACATGAAAAATTATTTAGGAATTAGATAGTGTATCCACTTCTTCAAATCTTGAGTCACTGGATAAAAATATTTGTCATATGTGGAATAATTCTTCTTGGTGTCATTCAAATTCCCACTGAAATAAGTAACTGGCATATTATCCTAACTCAATGTTGCTCCAATATCTAATCCACTTGCATCACATCTCACCTGAAATGTTTTTCCAAAATCTGGCAAGACCAGAATTGGTTGTTCTGTGATTTTCCCTTTCAACACCTTGAAAATTTTTTCATCTTCCTCTGTCCATTTCAAATAATTGTGTTTCTTCTTCACAGTATCCAACATGGATGCACATATACCACTAGAATTTCTGATAAATTTTCTTTAAAAACTTTCTAACCTATGAAAGCTTCTTACCTCAAATATGTTTCTTGGTGATGAACATTCTTTGATCACTCTCACCTTTTATAGATCCATATTCAATTAATTTGAAGAGATTGTGAAACCCAATTATATGATTTCCTTCTTCATAGAAGATATTTTCTTCAGATTTATCAACAATTTTTCTTGCTGCAACTTTTCCATCATTGATGTCAAATTTCTTAAGTGTTCTCCCTTTGCCTTACTGAAGATTAGTATGTCATCCATATATAATATGGCAAATTTTCCTATGAAGTATTTCAATACTTCATTCATCAATATCATAAATGTGCTTGGTGCATTTGTCAACCCAAATGGCATGACCAACCATTCAAACAATCCTTCATTTGTCTTGAATGTTGTTTTCCATTCATCTCCCTCTCTCATTCTTATTTGATGATATCCACTCTTCAAGTATATCTTGGAAAAATATCTTGCTCCACTCAAACAATCCATCAAATCATCCATCCTTGGTAAAGGAAATCTATACCTAATGGTTAATTTGTTGATGGCTCTGGAATCTGTACACATTATCCATCGTCCATCCTTCTTTGGACTTAACAAATTCGATATTGTGCATGCGCTTAGGCTTTCCCTAACTCAACCTTTATCCAACAACTCTTGGACTTAATTTTTGACTTCCTCATTCTCTCTAGGTGTCAACCTATAAGTTGCTTTGTTTGGTAAACTAGCTCCTGGAATAAGGTCAATATGATGGCTTATACTCCTAATGGATGGAAATGAGTGTGGTAACTCATCCAGTGCTATGTCAGGAAATTTTTCTAATAGTTCCTGGATTTCTTCAGGCAAATCTTCTACATAAGTATTTCTAAGGATAACTCTAGGCTTCTTCACTACAAAAAATTGCATTTCTTTTTCCTTCTTGACTTCATTCAAGATTTCCTTCCCATTCATGAGAAGTATACTTGAACTAGCTTCCCTCTTTTGCACTTTGTCTTCTATGGGTTACAACATATGTGTCCTACCATTATTTTCTAGGGTATAAGTATTCTTTCTTCCAACATGAATAAATTTTCTGTCAAATTGCCATGGTATCCCCAATAAAATATGATAGACATCCATAGGAATTACATCACATAATATTTCGTCCCTATAACCTCCTATTTCAAATTCAACTTGGCATTTTTGACTTACCATTACTTGATGTTCTTTCTCCAACCATGATACCTTTTATGGGTTTGAATGTGCAGTTGTATTCAACTCCAGTTTATCCACCATCTCTATGGATACTAGATTATCAGTGCTCCCACTTTCTATGATCATCTTGCAAACTTTTTCTTTCGTCTTGCAAGTAGTTATGAATAGACTTGTTCACTGAACTGGGTCCTTCATCTCCTTATCTAGTTTAAGAAGAATCTTCCTCATCATGAGGTTCTTTCCTCCTTCTGATTCTTCTGCTTCCACATGCTTTTGTGCTTCAACAATGTGTTCTTCACCTCCTCCTTCATTCTTTCTCTTGGGACATTCCCAAGACTTGTGCCCTTGCTTTCCATAGGTATAACATTTAACTACACCTCCTCTAGCTCTTCCTCTAGAAAAAGAGCTTCTTCATCCATGTTGTCCTTCTCTAGAACTTCCACCTTTCTCATGGTGACTATGTTGTTTGTCAGCTTCATGCTTCAGATTTTGTGACTTCTCTCTATTGCTTCCCTTACCTCTACTTGAGTTTCCTCCTCTGGTTCATTGTCTTTTTTTCCTGGCCAATTTCTTTTCAGATTTCAAGGTTTTTTGATAAGCATCCTTGACTTTACTAACATACATCACATTGATCTCCTCTTGTATTTCATATCTCAGCCCATTGATATATATGGTTGTTTCTTCATCTTCATTCTCTTTTTGTCTAGCCCTGATGTTCAGTCTGTAAAATTCCTCAATGTACTCCTTCACTGATAATCTTTTCTATCTCAGGTTTTGCGATCTTTTGAACCTATTGATTTGGTAATCCTTTGGGATAAATTTGTCTTTCATCTTGGCTACCATCCTATTCCAACTTTTAATTTTATGCTTACCATTGCTCCTAGGTTTGACTTGCAGTTCATCCCACCATCATGTTGCAAGACCTTTAAGTATCTTCGCTGCATGCTTCACCAACTTTTCTTCTTCGATATCTTTGTAATCGAAGTACTCGTCCATAGACTATACCCAATCCAACAATTCTTCAACTTCCAAATTGCCTTCATACTTGGTGCCTCTATCTTCTCTCTGGCTCCTATCTTTGAAACAACTTTTATTAAGAGATCTTGTGCAGTATCCTCTGCTACATTTTCTTTGACTTCTATCTCTTCTCTCTTAGCTTAACTGATATCTCCAGCGTCTGGTGCTCTTCTGTGCAGTGTTTCCATGGCATCTAGTCTCATTCGAAATAGCCTCATTTATTTTTCCATCTCTGCATTTTATCTATGCCTTCTGGGTGGCATGATTTCACTGTGTCACCTACAAACATAAATAAAATTCTTGATACCACAATTGATACCAACTTACCTCCTTTCTCATTTTGTCTTTTGTCTACAAACAAACTCAATATCAGCTCTGATACCACCTAATGCATATCCCGTACTCCCCCATAGGGATACATGACCTCTCGATAAAGGATCCTCAATTCTTCAGTTAAGTGAATCTCTATAACCTTAAATGGTTCCCTTGTATATCTAAACACAATCCCTTTTGGCTCCTTGGCGTAGCTCTGATAGCACCCACAAACTTCCCTTTCGCTCTGCCGTGAAATCTCAGAGTACTATATGTTAGCTCTTTTTCTGATAAGCCCCCTCTAGATATGACCTTTGGTGGTGCCTTCTTGTTACCACGTGATTATGGGCATGACCAATAGTGATTTGGCATCAAGCTGCTTTTCAGACCACAATTTTCATTGAACCTCCACATGTCCTCTTGGTAAAACCATGGTATGGATTGCGACCCGCCCTCAATTTTTTAAAGTCCTCGCAACTTTTATCCCTGCAATGCCATGGGATCGTCGATCTCACTATATTGTTGATACTGTCTGAATTGATGGCTCAAATCTACGCTTTTTAGATTTATAGACCAGCTCTGTCCCTTTTTTATCAACGGGCGAGATCTCTTCGTGATTCGAGACTTGGGATGTTTGAAATCTCAAACATCACTTTCCTTTGTACTTCAACCTCCCAGAGATGAAAATATATTACATTTCCTAATCAATCAATGGTCCTACTTCCACTTTGGTTGTTTGACCTTTCAAATCATATCAACAGTCTTGTGACCCCCTTCTCAATCGATAGTCGAGATCTCCTTTGGGTCTTCAGACTTCTGAGATCTCAAATCTTAAACTTCATTCTTCTTCCCAATACTTTTAATCTAAAGTCTATAATCAACTAACGCGTGTCCACTTAATCTAACGATCAAGGATTACTTCAGTTCTTTACCCGGAGTACATGGATTTATTCCACGTCTCTCTTAAATCCCACGACTCTGAATCACTTCGGGACTTTACCCAGAGTTCACGGATTAACACCACATCTCCCTTAGATATGTCGGTCCAGATTCACTTTGCATATTCAGGTTTTGGCAATCTTAGATCTCAACTAAACGCCCCTATAGTTTACCTGGATCTCACAATCTATTGACAAGTGTCCCTGTGTAGATCAATGACTCTCAATTATTTGACTATTCTGGCTTCGAGTGTTTCAATGTTTCACCTTTTCCCTTCCTTTGTATCTCATGATCCGCCGACACTTATCGTCCTATATCTAACGGTCTAGATTCACTCTGGCCCTTCAGCTCTATGCACTTCATAAATATCAAGTTTCAAACTTTCCTCCTCCTAGAACCACGGTATCTGATCGCTCAGATTCTCTTTGGATGATCTGACGCTTGAAGCTTACTTCAAAAAATCTGATGGCTCAGATATGTTCCTATTGATTGGATGCCTGAGATTCTACTTCATCTCTCTGTCCTTCAAAAATCTGAAATCCTCAAACCTTTATGATCTCTCTCTCCCAAATGTCCGAAGCTCTAAGTCTCATGCACTTTACTTGTATCAAATGGTTGTTGATATTTTACACAATGATCCAACGACCACTGGCGCTTCTCCTCCCAAGCTTATAATTTCTTCCAACTTGAAGATTTATCAGTATTCAACGGTTTTGACCTTTTCTCCTCCTATGAGTCCAACTCTTGGATCTCGTCAACACTTCTGAAAAGTGTTATCTCTTCTGAGTTTGATCCTTAAAGGATTGTGACTTCCCATGCACTCCTTGCATTCTCAGGATTTCGATAACTCAGATCGAAGGATTTCTTGAAAATAATTTATTCTCGCCCACCTGGCGTTCCTCTATTGTAGATCTTCGATGCTTGGTCACTTCTTGACATTGCAAACTCCTTGCAGTTGGTCTAAGTTTCCTTTGTTCTCTTCAAACTCCTCTGAGTCAATCTGAGACTCAATCAATGCACTCCTTTTGTTCAAGATGCACACCTTGCATATGAGTTTCAAAAAAGAAACAATTGAAACTTATCCAGTTTTGTCACGACTTCATACTATAAACTTCTCGAATGATCATACATGAATAGAAATGAAATAAATCACATACATAGAATATAACATTCATTCATACATCAAATGAACAGAGTCCAAGGATTTGGGACAATTCTGTTTGTTTTATTTGTTCATGAAAACAAATTACATATATTTCTTCTACTCTACTCAGTTCTATTGATCTCTCTGATCTCTATCTCATGATCTCCTAATTTCATAATACTTTTACAATGCAACAATAAACTATCTAAGGAACGGCTCCACGAGATCTCATCGTCATGTCTGTAACCTATCCCATAAAACACTTAACGGTTACCTACTATGTCCTATTATAATAACTAACACTTATTTCCAGATAAGAGTAAACACTCTATATCTGCAACCCCTTACAGTCCTTCGGACATTACAAACACAACATATTTAAAAATGTTGCTTTCAAAAATATCTCAACAACTCGATTTAATTATGATTTAAATGTTGATATGAACTTTTTCATGCTTATATGTCGTTCCTTTGCCTCCACACTTGCATTTTTACCTTGAAGGAGATGCTCTTGCATCACTTTAAATTGCCTCATTTTCAATAAGTTCTGTCAAATAAAAATTCCAAAAACTCATTAACATTATTTAGTTGTGTAGATGTCCATAAACCATCCTTACAAATAATAAGGCACTATTGAAATAATTCTCTAAACCTTGGGTTCATGCAACAAAACTTTGTATTTGTTTCAATGTCTACATTTTTTGGAAATGACTTTGTTAATATTTTATGAATTGCATTTAAAAATAATCCATTATTATGGAAAATAATCAATCATTTATTTAATGATCTAATATTTGCACGAAAAAAAAATACAACACACAGTACAGTTAATTTTTTTCCTTGTACATTTTTAAATTCTTAAGTTTATTTATTCCAAATATGATACAGAGTGTTTCAAAAACATCATCACTTACACAGTTCCATTCATTTTTTATTTTTTTCTAGTAATCAATTACTAAAAAAATGCAATTATCATCAAAATACTTAAAACAATTTTTATATATCATTCATATGAACCATTAAATATCCAACTATTGGATTACTAAGAGGGGGGGTGAATCTGTAATAGATCAATTCAATCCTTATCTACAAATTTATCTTGTTCTCTATTCTTATAAATTATTATTGTCTCTATTTCCATGCTTTCCACCATGTGTTCTAGGTCGCCAATCATTAGGCTCCCTCAACTGTGATATATAGAGATAATTTTCAATAAGTCTTGATTGATATGGCGAAGTTAAGGAATTATTTGTTTCCAATAGATCATGTTCTTTCACCATCTCTTCATATTATGTCTCCAACGATGTCAGAGTCTCACTACCCCTCTCATCTTCAATTCTAGATTTCCCTGTAATATTAACTTGGTTTTTAAAACACTAGGATTTTATTCTTATGTTCATATGCAATCCATTAAGCTTATCGAGTTTTTCAGTGTATTCTTCATCCAACTTTTGTGTTGACCTTTTGCTGATAATTTCCCCATTATTAGGAGACCTTCCTTTTCCTTTGATACCCAATTGTTCACTTCATTTAAACTGTTTTGAAATACATCCATCCTTTTTAGACACTTTCTACCCTAAGTTCCCATAATAATCACCAACTTCCTTGCTTGTACAATACTCTTTGGGATTTTAGTCCAATTTGGCTATATTCCCCTTCTTAACACTATCGATTCCTCCAATGTCTTGTTTGGGATATTGAATCGAAGAACTTGATATTTCTGGAAGCACTACAATCCCATTGCTAGTGAAGTTATTCTTCCCTAAATCAGATGATTTTGTAAGCTTGATATTTATACATGCAAAGGCTTTGTCACGACGATTGGTGGTACTGAAACAACAATGAACTAGCCCATATAACTGTATTTAATTATAATTTTATTCACAATACCTGAATGATTGATCAAATTTACAGTGTTAGTGATTTAGTCCTTCTATATAGGGCCTAATATTGAGTTGCAAGTTAATCATTCTATGATATGGTAATATTGTTCAAGTTTTGAGGAAAAAACATATTTTTCAGCAATTTGGAAGCACTGCGATCTAGGCATTATTCTCTAGTCTAGTCCTTTATGGGAGTGAGAATCCAATGTGTCTCCCATGTATAAAATCCTCTTTTGGAAATATAGATCCTCTTTAGTGTTGATGAACCAATTATCTTGAAATACATCTCTCTAATAAACTAACAATAGACCTTTTTTTCAATAAACTACAAAGGTTGTTGTTGATTAAGGATTTTAGGGATTTTCCAACAGAGAATATTAAGTCCCAAAATAGAAAGAAAACCAATCCAACATTCAAGGAATAAGTGACAGAGTCTATAGTGACAATTTTTTATAATTTAGTGAAAGATTTGCCAAGAGTTTACAAGAGTTTATAGTTCAGTGAAATATTCGCCAAATTTTTACAAGATTATATAATTGACTAAAAGATTCACCAAAAAATTATATATACATATTATATTATTGATAAAATTGCCTTCAATATTTCCTATGTATCATGGGGATTTGCCCATTTATTATACATATAAATTTAGGGGGGGTTCTTAAAATCACCCCTGCCTGCAGCCAACATGTAAAACTTCCTTGCAATTAATTTGTACCCGAACTAAACATCTATCAACCAAGTACAACATATATGCTACCTGTATTTTTGTAGCACACATATGTACACACCCCATCTGTTATGCATCCCATGTATGTACATGACCAAACTGTTATGCAACTTGCATATGCCTTTTGAAAACTAGGCTTTTCTTTCTTCAGAAAACTTATGACCCTCTATAAATTATTTCACATAGATATATAACCTGTCACTATATCCAGATTGTATATGTACCATGTGCATGCATCCTCATACATAAACTTTACCCAAATCATATATATCTTTCTCTAGTCATGATCCATATAGGTGTTTGTAATCATGAACAAGAATAATAACCCTCACATGATCTAGACATCAAGCCCTTTCAGATATTAATCCTCTCAATACATCAACCACTTCACAAATACAACCTCTCAACCATGTACCACAAAAACCCTTAGCCATATTCAGAGAAATAAAAGATTTGCCTCAACTCTAATAAGAAGTATCAATGATAAATATACCAACACCGTATTTCTGTAGATCTGACTTATACAAAATATCCCATGCAACCACTAGTGTCTCTAGGGAGAATCCTCAAATCTTCATAACCATTTCTCATGCATTCTTCACAATCCAAATACTCATAGAAGTAAGACATACATTTTTAACCAATGGATAGATCCAATGTATCTGAGCACTGAAGACCTTCCTGGGATCTTGATATCAGAATCTAAAACCTTGGAATCTTCATATTCTTAAGTTTCTATGACTTTACCCTCAYGTGTGCACCCTAATACAGTACTAGCCTGCATACTTATGCACCCTAATACACTGTCATCCTGTGGATGCACACACCATAATACACTGTTAGCCCGCATACACCTCAAAAAATAGGGTTTTTTAGTATTCATTGTAATTTCCAAACTTTCTTCGTCAACCCTTCATGCTACCTCATACTTTCATAATTTCATATGTATCAATGAGTACTTGCAATAAACCTTACACAAAAATAGATATTCAATTTGTTCAAGTGTGATTAAATGAGAGAGCCTTGCTTCTTATTTATACTTTCATGTAGCATCCCACTTTCCTTATTTTAGGTAGTTCTCCATTAACTTTATTATTTAAATAATTTATTTTTCAAACAATTTGACTACTTTGACCTTTTGGGGCTTCTATATGACTCATGAGGGTTATCCAATTTCACATGGCCATAACTCTCTAATTGTGAGGAGTTATGTGACATTTCACATACCACGGGAAATTACATGACATGTAATATCAATCTAGAATAGTATTACCTGCAAATATGTCAAAACACATATTGTTATCCATCAAACAAACTTTGGTCCATTACCCAAATATTTGTGCTACCGAAATTTGATACCAAACTTTCTTCAAGGGTTGAAATCAATGACAACCAACCCAATTAATAAAAAATATCCCCCTTTGGCATTGATGGAAACACTCTGATGAAGTATGGAAGTCATGTTATGGAATACTAAAGTATTATCACTCATGCTCCCTTTGTGACCATAACTCCTCCTAGAACCATGCCTCTGTGCTCTGCATCTGATAAATATCTCCCCCTTTTTCATCAATGGAAAAGGTATATGTCCATCCAGGCATGCTCCCCCTAACTGAATTATCCTTATGGATACTCCCCCTAACTAAATTCTTCCTGAAACGGATCTCCCAACCTGAATAGTTCTCTTTAGGGTGCTTCCTCATGTAAATCTAACACATATAATATAAGCATTCAAAAGCATTAATTTTGGAGTAGAAATTACTTCGAGTCTTTGGAAAAGATACTCAAAGGCTTCCCTTGGAAGCGGGTTTTTAAAGATGTCTGCCACTTGTTTTTTTGTGCCCACATATTTAAATCTGATGTTCTTCTCTGAAACTTGTTCCCATAGAAAGTGATACTTGATTGGAATGTGGTTCTTCTAGGAGTGCATCACCGAGTTCTTTGAGATACTAATGGTGCTTGTATTATCACAACAGATTGGAATGGGCTCATCATACTCAACTTGTATATCTGTCAGAGTCTTTTTCATCAATAAAAATTGTGTACAACATGTTGGTGTTGCAATATACTCTGCTTCGATTGTAGATATGGATATTGATGATTTTTTGTTTCTTTCCCATGATACTAAACAATCACCCAAGTAGAATGTTGCTCCACTGGTGCTTCGTCGGTCATCAATGCAACCTGCCCAATATTCACTTGTGTAGGAAATAAGTGATTGATCCTTTCCTTTTGGATACCATGATCCAAACTCTTATGTTCCTTTGAGATATCTGAAAATCCTCTTCACTTCTAATACATGTGATTCATTTGGTGATGCTTGAAATCATGCCACTTGTCCAACTTCCTTCATTACATCCGGTCTGGATGTTGTCACATATAGTAAACTTCAAATCATCAATTTGTATTTCCTCTAGTCTTTAGACTTTGAATCATCATATTTGCTCAACTTGCAACTAGTTTGCAAATGAGTGGTAACTGGTTTGCAATATTCCATTTTGAACCTCTTTATCATTTTTTTAATATAATTAGTTTTAGAAATAAAAATTCCTTGGTTTATTTTATGTATCTAAAGACCTAGAAAGATGGATAGTTCTCTGAGTAATGACATTTCAAATTCATTGTGCATATCCTTTGCAAATTTTTTGTAACAACCCTAGATGAATACATGCTTAGGGATTATTAAGTAAAATTTATTAGATAATTAATTGTCCTAATATGGTTTTAATTAAGCAATGATTAGTATTAATAATATTAATTGATTATTTATTTATTAATTAATTGTTTTTAACTTTTGATTGATTGATTAATTAATTAATTATTACATATCACACTCAATGATATTGGTAATAATTTAAGGGGGGCTTAATGATTTTAAATTGTTTAATTAAAATGCTTTACGTATGTGGGACGGGATAAGACATTAAAGAAAGGGATAAGATATTAATGAAGGGGGGATAAGACATTGAAGAATGGGATAATATATTAAAGGGGGAGATAAGGAAATTAATGAGGGGGAGGAAAGTCGGTGAAGGATGGATAAGGAAGGGAAGGAGTTGGACGGGAGGCATTCTACGGAGGTTGGGGATGGATTTTGGGAGCTCTGGGATTTGCAGAGAGGGAGG
>JASDQU010257816.1:0-15886 GCA_032191745.1 Picea mariana | reverse complement strand
GGGGTTTTATCCAGGGTCATGTTGACCAAAAATAGTTGTGTCAAATTTATGCATGCTTAGAAGTGTAGATCAGCATTTTAAAGTTAAATATCTAGAGGTAGTGTTATGTGTTTTAAGTTATATTGCATGTGCTAACATTGAGTAAAGAAAACACTTGCAAGGGCACCTTAAAAGAGCACTTAACCATCAAAACATTGAGCAGAAATTTGGGTGACTGTTTGTTGTCCTAAAATGGCAAAAGAAGACAGCCACACAGTTGAAACTTAGAGCCATACTAAGGTCAAGGAAAAAACTTAGGTGGCAGCCTCATAGGACTTCAGAAAATCTACAGAAAGTACATTGAATTTGACCAGAAAAAGGGACATCGAAGTGGATCAAAGTAGTGAGATCGGTATCGAGCTTCTAATAAGGGTGAGAAGAAGAAGATGAAAGGGGGGGAATAAGAACACTGTAGTGAATGCATATGTGTGCAAGGACCCTAATAACCATTGTGATCATTACAACATTGATGGTCACACTAAACAAAAATGTTGGACATTGAATCTAAGGTTGAATCTCATGGATCGCATGTAGGAGTAGGTGCAAGAAGATGGATCTTATAGTGGAATTGGAAAAAGAGATCAAAGGCAGCTTGAATGTGGACAAAAAGATTGTCTACGCAACAATGTAGAAGAAGGTGAACTTAATTAGCCTCCACCAAAAAGAGAAGGAGATGACAAAGCTATTCCATATCGAGGTTTAGATCAAGAAGAGAACATTAGATGATTTGTTCAATTTTGATTCATAGGCAAGCTTCATTGCAAAGGACATGGTAAGTAAGATTGATTTAGAAATGAATGATCACCCTCGTCCATACCATTTGGGTTGGGTGAACAAGGATGGAGAGTTAATGTAGTGCCTCTTTATGGCTATAGTTTAATGTTTGGTATATCGTATGTGTATACGAGGGATGTTATCTTCAAGACAAGGGTAAATCAACACTACCTAATCAAGGATGGTAAATATTTTATCATCAATATGCACAATGAGAATTCTAATATCCCTCACACCAGTTCATACCAAGCTAAGAGATTGATCAATGCAACCAAAATGTATGAACTTCTTTTCTTTAGATAAAACTAGAAAAACACCAATTCATTAAGCATGAAGGCATATTTTGAAGGATCTACATAATAATAGAAGCAAGAACTGTGAGAGCCTTTGTAGGAATACATGGAAGTTTCCAAGATCTAAAATGAATGTTGCTCGAGAGGGAACTGCAACACGAGTTCTTGCTAGACTCTCTGTTACCAAGATGGGACTATACAAATAGTCCTTGTTAAAAACAAATGAAGTGAAGTACTAGGATTTGTTGGAGCAATGAGTCATAAGAACAATTACCTCAATATGAAGTTCCTCAATCATTTTTCTACCAAGGGATGAGACTCAAAGAATGTGTATTGACTATACAGCTTTGAACAATAGTACTCTAAAGAATCAATAACATTTACCCTAAATAATGACTTGTTAGATTAGTCCGAACTTGAAAGGTAATACACCAAGCAGGATTTGAAATTAGGTTAGCATTGAGTCTATATCAAGGAAGAAGACACTTGGAAGGTCACCTTCAAGATGAATCAAGGTATGTACAAGTATTTAGTAATGCCTTTTGGTTTGAAAAATGCACTTGCTACTTTATTCATTTAAAGATTAATGTGTTACATCAATTCCTAGATTTATTTGTCATAGTCTACTTGGATGTCATTTTTCTCTTTAGTTCTAGTTGGGAGAAGCATGTTGAGCATCTAATGATGATGTATTAGACTAAACATCCAATGTAGGTATTGGAGACTAAGTAATGTCACTTGTTAGCAAACATAAAGAACTGTGAGTTTGCTAAGCAATGATTGTTGTACTTGATACATGTAATTGGTAGAGGTGAGTTAAAGATTGTTTGTGCAAAGATAGAGGCCGTCCTTGAGTGTCACACTCATACTAAATGTAATATAATTTTGGAGTTTTATGTGAGCAACCCAATATAAAATAAATCCCATGGAATCATTTTTAGCTATCAAAGCTCCACTTCATGTTGTAACTACAAGTAGTAAGAGTTTCTAGTGGGGTGAGACTTGACATAAAGACTTTCAAGAATTGACACATAATATTAGTTGAGCCTTGGACCTAGAGTTACCTAATTCATAGATTTAATGTGTGGTAGATAATGTTTCTAGTGGTTATGCCATGGGCACAATGTTAATGTTAGGGCGAAAACTGGTTTTCTATCATTCTGAGGTATTATATGGAGCAACGTTAAACTATGCCACATATGGAAAGGAAATCTATGCCTTGCTTCAAGTAATGAAGATGTAGAAGCACTATCTATTGGGTAGGAAACCATCATCCATGATGATCACCAATGTCTACAATACTTGTAGGGTTAGAGAAAGCTCCAACAAACAAGACACTATAAATGGGTGGAATTTTTGCAAGAATTCCATCTAGTGAATAAATATAAGAAGGCCACTACGAACAAGTTTGTTGATTTGCTAGCTAGATCACCAACACCAAAGATTACAACTCTAGATACTTGAGGATTTGTTATGCACATGGATCCATTCACTCATGTAACATACATAGAGGGATATGTGGAAGATGAAGACTTTAAGGAGGTGTGTCAATAATGGAGAGAACAAAAAGGACAAATGAATATTGATTACTATCTCCAAGATGGGGAAGCTTTTTGTACCAAAGGGAGAAAGAGTACAATTAAGAAGGGAGGCTCACACCTCCAACATTGCTATGAATTTTGGTGTTAGGAACATCATGCATAACTTTCAAACACATGTTTATTGGCCCAAGATATAGGAATAAGTAGCTATATTTATTAGATGTTGTATATTACGTTGTACTAGTGAGCCTAGTAATAGGAATCAAGGACTATGCAGACCATGGGAAAGCATCACCATAGACATTATTAGAGGCTTATCGAGGACACAAAGAGGTCTTTACTGCTTGTATGTGGTAGTGGACATGTTCAGTGAAATATGCATTTTGATGGCTTGTAAAAAGACCATCGTGAAAGTGTTTGGGTGCACTTTAGGATTCCAAGGAGTAACATTTTTTATAGAGATAGTATATTTATGAATACATCTTGGACTTTATTGTGGGAGAAATTGGATACTAAACTAAAGAGGTCCATAACATTCCACTCACAAACTAATGCATAAACATATGTAATGATTAGGACTTTGGTTCAGCTTTCGATGTGACAATCAAAGGCATTGTCGATCTCTTTTCTTGTTAAGGATAAGAGACAAACTCACAAGGTATTTCTATGAGAATTCAAGAATACCCTCTATGTTTTTAAAGAGGTGGTGCTCCTTTATTTCTCACTCAGATAATAATTATGTCCAAATTTGCAAACAATAGTTTTATCATTCATCACACTAATGCCTGAGAGTGGAACATCATATGTATCTGTCATTTGTAATGTATATCTCTGATGTGATGGAATTCTTCCGGTAATGAAGATATGACAGTTCTGATCCATTATGTGTCTATTGTGTATGAGTTGAATATGTGTGTGTAATGTTTTAATTATTAGACTTAACAGTTTATCAGACATGAGTTGCATGGATGCCAATCGTAGTGACTCTTGATGTGTTTAAGCCTTCATCCTTGTCACAAGACCTTATGGTCTCTGTGATCCTCTCTGCATCTTGGATGAGACCTTCCTAGGCCTTGGACGAGGATTGATATGTCGATGCTTTGGGTTTTTTTTTGGACAACTCTGGACGAACCATGGGTCTAAACTCCCCAACGTTAAGAAGGACAGGACACGTGCAAGCATGGACCGAAAGCACCCATCAATGCCTTGTTCCATAGTATGAGCAGGGGTGTGGAAGAGACATTAATAGAGGTGAGACACATAAGCATATTATAGAGCACTATAGAATACCATAGTGTCTTATACCTTCACAATATGCTTCGAAAACTTTGTAATATGTATTATAATCTCTATAATATAAGAAGACAAATGACACAATTCGCCATTTCTTACAAACTTTGACRTATTAGGTTTTTAGGGTATATTTTATGTCCAATGTGTATGTATTTTCTAATCTAGTTTTGTTTAATGTCACATCGATTAAAGGATCTAGTTGGTGTGTTTTACTAATTTTKCATTTATAGCACTGAAACGACCAAAAGATAGCCACACAGTCAAGCATCGTTTCATTGTAGTCATAGTTTGAAGCTATGTTTTTGTGAGTTTATCATTAGAATATCCAAGGCGATTTACAAATCATATTGGTATAAGGGTGGGTTTATTTARCCATTTGGTGGTTTGAGTGTAGTGTATGCTTACTCAACTCAAGAAATCCAATTACGAGGGAGAGTTGTATGCTATGGATCTCAAGATTGGAACAAGGAGGGTTAAKAAGTAGCCACAATCCTTAGAAATGGAAGATGAGCAACTAGAAAGACCCATTGATGAAGTCAAAAGAAGATTTTCAAGGTTGGAAGCTTAGATGGGTAATATTTTTAGGAGAAACCACACTCATGGTCACTTTTGAGAAAAAAAATTGACCCCTTTTAAGAGAATCTTGAATCTCATGAGAGCCAAAAATATCACGAGGAGCCAAGGAAAGAGAAGGAAGATTTGAAGCTAAAAAAGGGGAACTCTAATGACTAAAGTTCTTGAGACCTATTAAAAATGGAAGCGAAGGTTGAGATCAAGCTCTACAAAAGTGAGGTAGACGCACTCAATTGAATCATTGCATACGGTGATTAAAAGTCTCTTTCAATGTGCTTGATGTACGAGATGAGTAAAAAATAGTGTTTGATAGACTGAAGTTAGAAGGCCATGCACTGAGTTGGTGGGGAGCCACAATGAGGCACTGATGTTGAAGGAGACCGACCAATGACTAAGTGGAGGTATTTGAGGACCTCCCCAAGTCCCATTTTTATCCCATTGGATATGAAGAGGACCAAAGGATCTAGTGGCACTACCACTGGAAAAGACAAGGACATAGTGTACAAGAGTACATTACAGAGCTCTAAAATCAAGTTACTCAATCGAGAATAAATCCTAGGTACCCCATTGTAGTTATAAAGTACTTGGGTGGCCTTCATAGTGAATGTTATTTAAGACCAAGATTGTTGATGAGCACTATGCACAGAGAAAGTACATTGAATTTGACCAGAAAAAGGGACATCGAAGTGGATCAAAGTAGTGAGACCAATATCAAGCTTCTAATAAGGGTGAGAAGAAGAAGGTAAAAGGGTGGAAATAAGAACACTGTAGTGAATGCATATGTGTGCAAGGACCCTAATAACCATTGTGATCATTACAACATTGATGATCACACTAAATAAAATGTTGGACATTGAATCTAAAGTTGAATCTCGTGGATCACATGTAGAAGTAGGTGCAAGAAGATGGATCTTATAGTGGAAGTGGAAAAAGAGATCAAAAGCAGCTTGAATGTGGACAAAAATATTTTCTACACAACAATGTAGAAGGAGGTGAACTTAAGTAGCCTCCACCAAAAAGAGAAGGAGATGACAAAGCTATTCCATATCCAGGTTTAGATCAAGAAGAGAAAAGTATATGCTTTGTTCACTTTTGATTTAGGCAAGATTCATTGCAAAGGACATGGTAAGTAAGCTTGGTTTAGAAATGGATGATCACCCTCTTCCATACCCTTTGGTTTGGGCGAACAAGGATGTAGAGTTAAAAGTTAAGAAGTAGTATAATATTAGATTTTCTATCAATGCAAATTTTATTTATGAAATAGAAGTTAATGTAGTGCCTCGTTTTTACTATAGTTTAATGTTTGGTATCTCGTATGTGTATATGAGGGATGTTATCTTCGAGACAAGGGTAAATCAACATGACCTAATCAAGGATGGTAAATCTTTTATCATCAATATGCACAAGGAGAATTCTAATATCCCTCTCATGAGTTCATACCAAGCTAAGAGATTAATCAATGCAACCAAAATGTATGAACTTTTTTTCTTTAGATAAAACTAGAAAAACACCAATTCATTAGGTGTGAAAGCATCTTTTGAAAGATCTGCATAATAATAGAAGCATCAACTATAAGAGCTTTTGTAGTCATACATGGAAGTTTCCGATATCTAAAATGAATGTTGCTTGAGAGGGAATTGGAGCACGAGATCTTGCCAGACTCTCCATTACCAACATGGGACTATACAAATAGTCCTTGTTAAAAATAAATGAAGTCAAGTAGTAGGATTTGTTGGAGCAACAAGCCATAAGAACAAGTACCTCAATATGCATTGGTACCAAGGGATGAGACTCAAAGAATGTGTATTTACTATAGAGCTTTGAACAAGAGCACTCTAAATAATCAATAACATTTACCCTAAACAATGACTTGTTAGATTAGTCTGAACTTGAAAGGTAATACACCAAGCATGATTTGAAATTAGGTTAGCATTGAGTCCATATCAAGGACGAAGACACTTAGAAGATCGACTTCAAGATGAATCAAGGTATGCACAAGTATTTAGTAATGCCTTTTGGTTTGACAAATGCACTTGCTACTTTTATTCATTTAAAGATTGATGTGTTGCATCAATTCCTATATTTATTTGTCATAGTCTACTTGGATGTCATTTTTCTCTTTAGTTCTAGTTGGGAGAAGCATGTTAAACATCTAATGATGGTGTATTAGACTAAACATCCAATGCAAGTATTGGAGACTAAGGAAATGTCACTTGTTAACAAACATAAAGAACTGTGAGTTTGGTAAGCAATGCTTGTTGTACTCGAGACATGTAATTGGTAGAGGTGAGTTAAAGATTGATTGTGCAAAGATAGAGGCCATCCTAGAGTGTCACACTCCTACTAAATGTACTATAATTTAGGAGTTTTATGTGAGCAACCCAATATAAAAGAAATCCCATAGAATCATTTTTAGTTATCAAAGCTCCACGTCATGTTGTAACAACAAGTAGTAAGATTTTCTAGTGGGGTACGACTTGACAAAAAGCCTTTCAAGAATTGACACATAAGATTAGTTGAGCCTTGGACCTAGAGTTACCTGATTCACAGATTTAATGTGTGGTAGACAATGTTGCCATTGGATATGCCATGGGCACAATGTTAATGTTAGGGGGGAAACTAATCTACTACCATTCTAAGGTATTCAATGGAGCAATGCTAAACTATGCCACATATGAAAAGGAACTCTTTGCCTTGATTCAAGTAATAAAAGATGTGGAAGCATTGTCTAGTGGGTAGGAAACCATCATGCATGATGATCACCAATGTCTATAATACTTGTAGGGTTATAGAAAGCTCCAACGAAGAAGACACTATAAATGGGTGGAATTTTTGCAAGAATTCCATCTAGTGAATAGATATAAGAAGGTCACTACTAACAAGTTTGTTGATTTGCTAGCTAGATCACCAACACCAAAAATTACAACTCTAGATCCTTGAGGATTTGTTATGCACATGGAGCCACTCACTCAGGTAACATACAAAGAAAGATATGTGGAAGATGAAGACTTTAAGGAGGTGTGTCAACAATGGAAAGAACAAAAAGGATAAATGAAGATTCGTTGTTGTCTCCAAGGTGGGGAAGCTTTCTGTACCAAAGGAAGAAAGATTACAATTAAGAAGGGAGGCTCACACCTCCAACGTTGCTAGGAATTTTGGTGTTAGGAACATCGTGCATAACTTACAAACACGTCTATTGTCCCAAGATATAGGAATAAGTAGCTATATTTATTAGATGTTGTATATTATGTTGTACTAGCGAGCCTAGTAATAGGAAGCAAGGACTATACAATCCACTTCTAGTCCCTTCAAGACCATGGGAAATCATCACCATAGACATTATTAGAGGCTTATTGAGGACACCAAGACATATTTACCACTTGCATGTGGCAGTGGACATGTTCAGTGAAATATGCATTTTGATGGCTTGTAGAAATACCATCAAAGGACAAGAAGCGATAACCTTATTCTTTGAAAGGGTTTGGGTGCACTTTAGGATTCCAAGGAGTGTCATTTTTGATAGAGATAATAGATTTCTCAATACATCTTGGACTTTATTGTGGGAGAAATTGAATATTAAACTAAAGAGGTCCACAACATTCCACTCACAAACTAATGCATAAACATATGTAATGATTAGGACTTTGGTTCAACTTTCGATGTGACAATCAAAGGCATTGTCGATCTCTTTTCTTGTTAAGGATAAGAGACAAACTCACAAGGTATTTCTATGAGAATTCAAGAATACCCTCTATGTTTTTAAAGAGGTGGTGCTCCTCTATTTCTCACTCAAATAATAATTATGTCCAAATTTGCAAACAATAGTTTTATCATTCATCACATTGATGCCTGAGAGTGTAACATGCAAGGGACATATTGACAAGAAAAAGGTTTTAAATCATAGAGAGAGAGAGAGTATTTCCTAACTTTGTATCGTATATGCTTCCATAACATGGCAAGACACAACAATCTATTTGAAGCAAAACGAACAAAACAAATAGTAACAAAGATGGTCCTTTCAGAGAACTTTAAATGATTGTAAACACATTCATATCATAGGGATGCATTAGAAACTCATTCTCAAGATTTCATGCTTAAAACAAAAGTCTCAAATCACAAAAGTTATGAGTCCCAAGATAGATCTCTGTGGGATTTCAAAAAATAAGTACAAAGTGAGTGTTTCAATATCAAATAAAATGTTTGCAACAACTCGTCACTACACAGTGTTCGTGATATTTAACGAAAAGCAAAAAAAGTGTTTTGCCTAATGGGTTGGGAAGGGGCTTTCATGGACCACATATCGAGCATAGATAACTTGGAAGACAGAAAGGGGGACATTTAGAAATTAGTCTTGCACATAGTAATACTTGAATGACAAGACTGGATGATTTGTAAACTAGGAAAGGAAAACAATAAAGGGAATTGCTTTAGACAAAGCATGTACTCACAAAATGGAAGCATGGGGATCATTTGTTCTTCTTCTACATTCTTTGTATAAGAGGGAGTAATGTCTAGTTGAATTGTCATAGTCATTTCTTTAAGCTTCAATACTATGGTGGATTAACAATTGCTTTTAATGCACCGTTCAACCACTCTTGAACATATTCACACAACAACACCATGATTATATCTTTTTTTTCCTTGATTTTGAATAACTCGTCCTCAATTCTCTTCAATGTATCATGTTGTTGGTGCACTATGGATAATTGATCTTCATTGTCATTCATGAAACTAATCAACCATCGTCGAAGTTATTCTTCTGGAAAGCTCGTTAGGTCATCAAATTCCACTCCCCATGCAATCCTTGGTACACCAAGTTCTATTTCCATCTAGTCCTTATTTAACAACAATGAGTCATTTATCAACAAGGGACCTTTCAACTCCTTTACAACATCAAGAACTCTTAGGAATATTGTACTTTTGTTTTCCATCAAAGAATCACATGTGCTCTCAACCATTGGAGAGTATCTATTCTTCCAGGCTAGCCAACCTATATTTGCTTCAGCTTGCTTTTAGAAGGTAGGTCTTTCTTCCATCTCACAAGATCATCCATAATTGATATTATCACCACAAATGTGATTCCTACATTCTTATATAAATGCTCGTCATTCTGCAGATCCTCTTGTAGATATTCTTTGAGAGCATGAATTCTTCCAACTATGGCACCAACTTCAACAACTATTTCCCAAGCTTCCCGCATAATTCCAAACTTTTATCAATAATTTCAGCTACATATATCCTGAAATCTATGAGTCGTTTGCAACTTTGGTAAGCTTGGAACTTGATCGAGTCATTTCCCTGGGGACTATCATAGCTAATGGTTCTGCAAATAGTGGCTTCGAGCTAAGGGTATCTTTGAATTCCTTTACCCTGTTCTTCAATCCTCGTTCTCTATTCTTTGCTTTGTTATTGGGTGAGCTAGAGCTTCACCCATAACCTAATGAAACTTGAGAACTCATGAAGGTTTAAATCCTTTGACTTCAACTTTCGAGCTCCATTTCTCTGTCACCTTTTTATCCTTCATGCTAACTCTCTCGATATGGAGCCTCATGGATTGAAATTTGTTGTACCTAGAATGATGAAGAGTCATATACTCTTCCTTAAAAACCACTAGCTCTTCTTTGGATAACTCTTATGCTATCAACTCGCTTTCAACTAACTACACTGCAATCTAGGTGAGCATGTTATTGGCTTCATAAATTTCCATTTTGGTTGTGTTCAATTCTAAATTGTGAGGGTCTAAAGGAGCACCTTTGTCTGGGTATAGGGGAAACCGTATGGGTTGTCTCTAGTTGGTACCGAAGGGGGTCTCGACCATCCACATCTTCTGCACATCCCTCCCCGTTCTCCTTTCTACCTGCATTGCTCTCCTATCCCAATCCTTGTGTCTTGAAGAGGGGTTTTGTGGGGGTGATGCACTACGCCACCCTCAACACTGGTTGTCCATCRACCCCTCTGTCAATGATTTKCCTACTTGTTTCCCTCTGAGGGAGAGACCTCTAYTATGCCAACATTTGAACTCAAACCCATATGTGTGTCTTCCTGAGTGGGTTGTTTCTTCGTCTCAGGTATAATTTTGTCTCGGGAGGTTGTCACCTTGCCTTCGAGATGCAAGTCTTCATTGTCACTGCCTCCTTTTGGAAGTTCTTGCACCCTATTAAAAATYGAGGCATAACCGATTGCTAGCATATGGGTCRCGAAAATACCTTTCAGATCAAAACCACTAAGGGATTCTACTTCTTTCACGTCGAAGGATTCGAAGAACCCTGCCATCTCAGTAAGGCTTGATGAAGTTTTGATTGTAATCCTGACTATTTTAAATGGCATGGGAATAAATTGTCGCTTTCTCTTATTATCAAAAAAATAAGGACCATGTCCTGTATTGTCTGCACAACTCATATGCCAGAAACCTATCACACACAAATCAAGGAGAAGGAGTGGTATCCCTTCAAAACCAAAGAGCCTCGTGCATGTGAATTACTCCTCAAATGCACACACTCCCTTCCCCTTGAAAAACTCGATGGTTGCTTCTATGACCCTAGCTGGCTTAGTCTCAGTGAGCATGGCTCTACACTCCTTGACAAAGGAATCCTGAATTTGGTAGAAATGAAATGGGGCCTTGTGATTCCAAAATGGGGGATACCAAAACTGAATCGTGTCTTGCTCAAAATTGACATTGCCCTTCGAGGGCATGCTCTTGAATGTATTACACTAGGCCAGAGCCATAACCAAATAAGAGGGAGGTCATGTAAAGCCTCTTTGTTTGAATGAAAGTAGACAATTAATGGGAGATTTTGTTCGAAATGACTTGGGTGCAATCGAAGATGTCACCCATCCTTATCAAGTAATAGAGGAAATATAGAACATACTTGGGGACATATGCCATTGAGTCTTGACCAACCAGTCGTGCAAAAAGTTAGGTGAACTCTTTAAATGATTGGGCCAACATGCATGTGTTGATTTCATTGATGTTCACAAGTCTGATCATCGGCTAGATCAAGAATTCCTTGAGTAAACTCACGCCACCACCTTGGGCATCCATAAAGGAATCTACTTCAAAGAGCTTAACGACTATGTTTGGTGTTAGGAGGTGTAGCATCCTCTCAAAAGTATTTGATGTTAATGGGATGGGAGTTATTCCACTTTCCTTAACTTGAACGAATCGATGCTTTGAATTGAATCTCTTAGCATACAAGGTGACTAGTTCTTTGAAATCAAATGCCTTTGGTACACATCTGACTTTTACTATTCCCAACGTCCAAACTTTATTTTAGAGCTTGTCTTCCTAAGGTAGTTCATAATACCACTTATATGCTATGGACCATTGAAAATCCCTACAATCGTGAGCCATTGAATTCCCAATGTCTCCATAGAAAGGTTCTTTCTTCCTCTTGTACTTCGCCATCTTTTTCCACTTTCAATGCACTTAAGTAAGTGTGAAGATTACATGTTTAACCTAGGTTTTTTGCGCAATAGGTACCCCTTAATCACAACTTAGGGGCCAATTCGTCGTTCAAGACTGCCTCTTCATACGCTTAGTGCATGTCACTTATTAATAGTAACTGTCATTTGTGTACACAATGATCCATGGGAATTGTGAAATAATTCATCTTCATTGATTAGCCATAATTGTTCATTATGTGAGAGTATATGTTGGGATTACCTCGAGGAAAACCAAACAAATCCTTCATGGCATATGAGTGTACGATTACATGGCATGCAAGTACGGGCATCAAGAGTATGGTGTGGCATGCGAGTACGAGAATCGAGAGTATGGCATGGCATGTGAGAATGGGAGGAAGGACGATGTGGGGGAAAGGGTATCAGGTCATCCATTTGCATGATCTTCCTAATAAAATAAGTATATAATGCATGTTGCAAAAGTGTAGGAAGCAGGTTTGTGGGCCACAAAAGTGCAGGAGTGCGGGTTGCAGAAGTGTGGGATGCGGGACTACAGGCTGTGGAGATGTGGGTATGCAGGTGTGTCGTATTGTAGCTTGCAAGAACTTGGGCATGCATGTATGTGGGAGTGTTGTTTTGTGGTTTTGGAAATGCGGGTATGCGATAATGTCGTTTTGTGAGTTGTGGGAATGCAGGGATGCGGTCATGCGGGGAAGCGGGCATGCATGAGTACAGGTATGTGGGGATGCRGGTATGCAGTTTATGAGGGTTTTCACCTCCCGCCTTCGCATGGTATATTTGGGGTATGATTTGGGATGTGGATGTGGGGGATTTTGAAAAAGGATGTTACCACCCACATTCATACTATTGATAAGTTTGAAAGTAGGGATCCTCAAAGAAACAAAKATACATGGGTAGTAGGGTTAATGTATCAACAAGTATCCAAGGACACGAGATGAAAAATTGGTTTACATATAACATTCATATAACAAGGMTATCCAATATTCCACTAGTAAGTTCCCTTTTGAAATATCTATATGGACGCYCCAAAGCTCCCCAATCCCTAGGGCTAATTTATAAGCCTCTCCCATTGAACACAAATTCAAAACATTAAATCCACATTGAATGGCATAATCAGACCATTCACATACATGATGATTGATTCTATACTTTATTCATTATGTCTAGCTATGATCGAAACCATGTAGAACTCTTCGGTTTACTCCACTATCATTTTTTACTGCTTCAAATTCTCCAATATTCCTCTCAACATATTTGGAGAGAAATCTATAAGAATAAACTAACCCTTCAATTTTCTACCATTCTATCCCATGTCTTTATCTTCTCTTTGCCATTATTATGTCTATCTAACTATGACTTATCCCACCACAAATATGCATGAATCTTCAATTTCATGCATGCAAGTCATACCCTCTTGGGATCCCTAATCCACTCAAACTTGAAATTTTTTTCCATCTCTCCATTAATTAATTCTTCAGAATTCATGCTTCTAGAGTACACAAGGGTTTATAGTTTAGGCTTACCTCTCAAACCTTTTGTGGCTCTTATCATTCTTTCTTCCTTTACGACTTCATCTTCATGTTCTTCTCTCATAACCTCTTCCTCTCCTTCATCTTCAATTTCATCATTCATTACCAATGCAATTCCTTTTTGTCACGATGAACACCATTTGCATGTGATCTTATGGGTCTTCCATGACCTCTTTTGAGAGGAATTCCTCTACCTCCTCTCTCTACCATTTTGCAATCATAACTCCACAACAACCCTTTTGCAATGCTTCCACATAATCCTCACACTCCTCTTCTATTGATAATTTGACCCAATGTTTCACTGTTCCCCACTAGAATTGCCTTTTGCAACAGGGGTCTTCAACATCCCCAAGATTCTATGACTTTGATACCACTTAATGCAAGGACAAGTCTTGCAAATAAAATTTAACACAACATAAGCCACAATATTCACAATAACAAGTGCAAATGATAATAGCGGAATTAAACACTTAGCAATTCAACAAACTTTATTATTAGGATGACTAGCTATTGGGCCTTATTACAATGGTAGAATTATTCTCTAGAGGTTCAAAGGTACTCTCTTTCTCTTTAATACACCTCATCAAGACTCAAAAGATATTGACTTACTTATCGACGTAGATTTTATAGCAGGGTTGGTACATTCTTGAAAGTCCATCCATCAAATCTGTCATAACTTGATAACCCAACTGTGGAAATCGATTTGTTACCCACAACTCTATTGATGTTATGACCAAATTAGTTTAGTTTGTTGTTCGTGTCTTGTTGAGGTGGATAAAGGCCAAACATCCCCTTTAGTTCAGTGCCATGTGACATGTGTCATGCTATCATTGGATTTTGTTAATGTGGCTACCAATTGTCCTCTTTACTACTCATGGTATTAGGGTTCTTGGTTTAATTCTTTTAGTTTCCCCATGTGCTTGATACATGTACAAGGTCCAATAGTGCTTTATACTTCGAGGAGGGTGGGAACATGGGACTCTCCCATCTTCCTCTGTGAGCTAATGCTCCATCTTTCATCCCATGTGTTACCTCCGCCTACTACTCAACAAGTAAGGCGATGGGTGGGGGTGTGGAATATTTCTCCTATCTTCACCCTTAACCTTTGCTTTGCCCTCCACCAACGTTTAACTTCTCCCTCCCATTCCACCTCACTTCTCGGTTCACCTCAATAAAAGATCCAACACAAAACAAAAGCCTTAAAGTCCATGGAATGGTGGACACGTGGGTGCCATCTAACAAAAGATTTGACCTTTGGTCTAAGGATTGAGAAATGAACTTTGGGTCGATATTTAAATGCAGACTTCTGCTCTATACTCCACCATCAAAACTAAAAAGAGAAACTACAACAAAATCCTAATTGCAAATAAATATTTGAGTAGGATAGCTTGTATGGCAAGAATGCTCTTGAATCAACATTATTAAGTGGATAAAAGTTCCTCACTTGTGTGAAAAGAAAAATAAGGTATTATATTTGGAAAACGATTTTAAATAAACATAGGTGTAACATACAACCAGGAGTGAAAACGTTAAACACTAAACCAAACTCAACACAAAATCAAAATAAGACAACCAACTCTTTTCCAACAAGGTGACCTAATGCTATGTAACCATTAAATAACAATGTAATTAATAAAGATAAACGTCTTACTTTTGACACGAAATCAATGTTCTCGACCACACAAAACATGGTTGGTGTAAGCTAATCGACATATATCGATGATTCATAGCATGTCAATAATTATCCTCCATTGTGATTTCAAAGGTATTAGAAGACAATGTACAACATACATCAATGTCAAATCCATCCACTTGTTGAAGCTTCATGCTTTTCTAAATGACTCTATTGCACAATTTGTGCACAATTTCCTCCAAACAAGTTATGATTGTTCTAGAATCAATGATAATTCCTTTTCCACCACTCAATTGAACACTGAAGGTCAAAAGTGCCATCAATAATATAAAGTTTGGAGCCATGGGCATTGATGCCTTTGAGTTGGAAGTGTCTAAGCACCACTGTGGGTTGTGGATTTGAAGCTCGAGCCATGTAAATCTGCAACATTTTGGAAAATAAAAACATTCGTTGCCTAGCATGATTGACATCCATCACGCTTATTAGTCCCTGTCGTAGGCATAGAGGGACTATAACGATCGATAATTCGTTGACCTCGTATTAGATTGTCCATTGACCAGAAATATTTCCATATTATCTATTGTTGGAACCATGGAACTGAAAACACCAATTTTTATATAATAAAAAGTACCATATTTGTCATGATCTGATTGGACAACGAATTGGAGGTCTTATTGTCGGCTTCGCTATTCCCAATGTTATATATGTTGGCATATCCAAAGTATTTCATCGTATATGGTCTTTTTGAATCGTATATTTTCTTATGCATTGGTCGAAGGTGGATTAATG